>JAHUTJ010059376.1:0-15213 GCA_036250325.1 Characodon lateralis | reverse complement strand
ATAACTATTACCAGAGATGTCACTGTTTAATCAACCGTTTCTGCCGAAACGTGGGGAACTTTAACCTTATTTTGACTGACAAATCACTCTTGCACAAAATAAACACAAACGACTTCTCTTTATCTACTTGAATCTTTATTTAATCAACCGCCTGATCCACCTCGATATACCGATTCAATAATCTTCACCTAATCCAGTGGTTCCCAAACTTTTTTCTCCGGGGCCCTCTTTGATTTATAGGGAAATGTTACTGCCACCCTGCCCAGCACACATCGACCCTCCGACCAGACACACACGTATTTTGTTTTCAAGCTCTATTGCAATTTATTTCACAACTCAGTAAACTGTAGTAAATTACAGGTTGCAATAAAATAAACTACAGAGTCATTTAAGTAACAAAACAACAAACCATCTTTTACAGTGTAAACATTTTAAATGTAATTTTTTACAGTATAACAATATTCAACATTGCTATTAACCCGTTTTTCAAAACTATGTAAAATGGGTCTAAAACATGAACAACTCCCTAAGAGGAAAAGTAAGGTTTCTTGTGAAAACAACATCTTTCATCTTCATATCTTTTTAGTGACTGTGTGAGCCGGCTTGTTGCTGCAGATCTTCTCAAATCTGGGTTGCAATTGTGAGACTGCCACTCGAAGTTCGTTTTCTATGGCCAGCTTTGATCTGTATTTTGTCTTAATTGAGTCCACAGCAGAAAAACCTATCTCACAAAGGTAGGATGTAGCAAAAGGGAGAAGTATGGCCAGGGCTCTCTTACCTAGCAGTGGATAATCTTTCTCCACTCCAATCCAAAATGCACCCAGTGCCAGTGTAGCCACCTTGTTGAATTAGATGTGACATAAATGAACTGTTCCTCCTCTGATGTGCTGAAGTTTGTAGGTAGTTTTGCACTGAAAGGATCACGGATCCAGTCACATTTTTGGAATCCTGCACCAGGATATATCTCAGGAAATGTTTCTGAAGGGCAGAGATGTGTGCTTGCTTGCATGAGATCACTGTGTTCTGCAGCTTCTTGTCTTCAGTGAATTATTTCAAGATATGATTCATCATATTTTCTAACCTTTGGCTTGGAAGGAAGTTGTTTTGGAAGCAAAACAGTTTTTCAGTTATTTATACTGCGTCCCCCCGGCAATGGTGCTGATCCCCCCTAGGGGGCACGCCCCCCACTTTGGGAACCTCTGACCTAATAAAACATGCAAAGTTCTACACAAAAGGGTAAAATATCTAACTAAACAAAATAAAGCAAAACAGCAGTGGGTGTGTATGGAATCAACCAGCAGTTATGGCAAAAGTGATAATATGACAAGGGAATATGGTGTTGAACGAAGCTTTGGGAGCGCAGCCTGCCAGAAAGTGTAGCTCAGTGAGATGCACAGTCATAAACCTTCCCCCCAGCAAGGTTGTAAACCCTGAGGACAAAGGATAATAAAACTTTTGGCGGCAAGCCAGTAAGCAGGAAAGTTGAAGACAAAGAAAATGGTTGATTTTCACCATAAGGTTATTATAGCGGTCCAGTTTCACAGCGCACCTGCTCTCAGGTGTTCGCACAGTAAAAGCACAATCTTGCGAGACTCTGCGGCCTCAGAAAACAACAGTAATCACGTTTCAAAAGAACAATGGCATGCACATACAATTCAGAACACATTTGACTATAAGTGGCGATTCTACATCGCACTAAAACTTACTCTACTCTACCCTGCCCACGCTATTCCTAATAAAGAAATAAAAATAAAAGGTGAATTTTACTTGTTGAAGTCTTCCTTCTGGGGCAGCGAGTGAGAAAAAAAAGGGGTTGAAGAGCTACTGCGTGTCGGCAGTTAAACTCCAAGAAAGTGGTCAATCTCCGTCCTTTGGCCTCCTTGGCGAAAAGGAAAAATATGATCTGACCGTCAGCAGTCGACTAGTACAAAACAAGGAGGGAAAGTTGCGTCTCCTTGAAACTCCGTGGTTTTTTTGGTTACGTGTAAACTCAGGTCTTCGATCGGCAAAGTGAAATTTCTGGCCTTCTTATTCCAGAAACCTCTTTCATGAATTTTTCGTTGGCCAACGAAGGAGAATAAATGAAGAATCTTCTTCTCCAGAGATGCGCTTCAGTTACTGGTCCGGTTTCCAGCGTGAAGAGCAAAACTTTAAAGGGGCCAGCACCTTCATTTATGCTTTCCGTGATGTCAGACTTGGGAAGCCCCGTCATGTCAGCCGCGGTGGCCGCTGGGATTCGTAGTAGCGGGCTATCCTGGGATACAAAATGACCGATGACCCCAAACAGCCTGGTAGCATCCAGCAATGTGTAAATGGTCCAATATTCAGCACAACATGTGGTCCAACAATGTATCAAAGACGACGGAGAAGCACAGTTGGGACATTAAAAAATATCTCAAGCTTAGGGTGTCTTAGACAGAACTTTTCAATTCAGAATCTGAAAATGATATTGCACAACTGCAAACCTACTAAAACAATATAGTCGATGCAGGAAGAATATTAAGCATCAAAACAAACCTAGGCCCATAGTAACTCTGGAGGAGCTGAAGAGATCCACAGCTCAGGTGAAAGAATCTTTTGCCTGGACAACTATTAGTCATGCACTCTTAAAAATCTGGCCTTTTATGCAAAAGTGATAGGAAGTAAGCCATTGTTTAAAGAAGTCATCTTTGCAGTTTGCCACAAGCCATGAAGGGGACACAGCAAAGATGAAGAAAGGTGCTCTGCTCCGATGAGGCAAAAATTGAACTTTTCAATATCCAAGTAAATTGCTACGTGTGCCAAAAAATTACAACACACCATCATCCCCACTGTGAAACATGGTGATGGCAGAATCATGCTGTGGGTGGGCTTTTCTTTAGCATGGATAGGAAAGCTGGCGAGAGTAGAGGGAAAGATGAATGGCACTATATACAGGGTAATCCGGGAAGAAAATCGGTCAGAGGCTGAAAAAGACTGGGGGTTAAGATTTAATTTTCAAACATGAAGATGACCCTAAACATACAGCCAGAGGTACAATGGAATGGTTTAGATCAAAGCATATTAATGTATTAGAATGGAACTACATCGAGTTGACTAGCTGTGGCAGTGATTAACAATTGCTGGGCAGAAATTCCAGTCTCTAGCTGTGCAAAGTTTGTAGACATGCCTCAGAAGACTAGCAGCTGTAACTTCAGCATAATGTGGTTCTAACAAAGTATTGACCCATAGGGCTGAATACAAAAGCAAACCATATTTTAAAAATGTTTTATTTAGAAAAAAAAAACTTTGAAATTTCCATTTCCTTTTCTTCCAAATTGTGCTCAACTTTGTGTTGGTCAATTCCATAAAATGCACCATAAAACTACAAGTTTGTATTTTTATTGTGTATGTGAAGAAATACAAGGGGTCTGAATACCTTAGCAAGACAGTGTGTCCAGACAGTAACTTGTCTGCAGCAGAAGGCAGTCAAACTGATCTCAGTTTGGAGAATCATACATGTGAGTATGGAGCCAATTAATGCCATTTTGAACAAGTTTTGTAGCTGTTGGACTTTCATCTGAAGCAATAGGCAAAACAAAACCTCTGTAATTGAGAAGAGCCTACTGGTTCAGTATTGAAAGTCTTTAGTGAGTGAAGACATTCATGTTGCTGGTCAGAATACTTTTGAGTCAGCATCTTGGCTCATCTGAAAGCATGGTCTTTTCCGATGGGAGTCATTCCCTCCTGCAGCACTGTTTTTCTTTATTGATTGGGGAACAGCAAATAAAGAAAGCGCTCACTTTTCATTCATTAATGTCCTGAGCCCGTTGGACAAATTCCCCCTCCCACATTTAATTAACATTCCTCAGCTGCATCAGATCATTTCGATTTAGTAATGGTGGGCATGAGGAGACTGCTGATGCAGCTGATGTGAATTTCTGCTCCACTGCTCACAGCATCTTGCAGCCATTAATATTTCAGGTTTTACAGTAAAGGCTAAGAGTCTTGCTAAGCTATTTGAAGACATGCATCCTTTTGACTGGTTGTATTGTGTGTGTGTGTTTATGCACTCTCACCTTTTCCTCTCACTTCAGGCACCTTCAATCGGCTCCCAACAAAGCCTTTCAGCATGTGAAGGTGGACACACTGTGCCAGCCCGAGACCATCTCCTCTGTAGCGGTGCCAGGTTAGTAAAATGGCAATAAACCATAGAAAATTAACTTTATGGCCTTGACCTTTGCTCAAAGGTATAGCCCTTCAATCTTAGATCACTCTGTCATCAGCAAAAAGCCAGTTTCTTTTCTATTTAACAGTAAAACATCCATCATTTTAATGACGAAGGGACTGAAAGGTAGACTTGATGTGAAGCCGCACAGCCCTGACTTAACATGAGGAATAATAGTCTTAAAGCAATGCTGGCAAGAAACTGACTTTCAACCAACTTCGCCAGCAGTTAAACAAATCATGTCATTTGATAATAAATTATTGCCAGCACGGCTGCTGCCTTTGCACCAGATGATATATTTGTCATCTTTTATGGTTATATACTGAGCAAAAGTCTAATTTTTCTTTATATTTTCCTTCCAAGCAGCCAGCCTTTATTTCAGTGTTTAAACTGGTCTTTGTTTATAGTTCTCCAGGCTTTCTGAAGGTCTTTTTTTTTTTGGTTACTTTGGTAGTAATCCTCCATTTTCAGTCTAATACCATTAAAAAGTATTTGTTCTGAAAGAATTTTTCATCCACCCTGAATGTTTTAAATCTAAAACAGTTTTTATACCAGACAAGATAACCAGAGTAAATACAAAAAGCATTTTGCATTTATTAAGGCGAAAAGACTATTCACTTTGGCAATTTAGTCCAGTTACCCTCAACATAATTTTTTTTTACTAAATTTTAGTGAGAATAAAACTTTCTATTAAGTTTACATACATGTTTCTTACAATTTTGGTGGAACTGCCTTTTAAACTGCATGACATGGGTCAAATGTTTTGGGTATCCTTCCAAAAGAGCGGTTTTTATCACCTTGGAAATACCTCTAAAGTGAGAAGAATGCTTTCAAAATCAGATCTTGAAATGTTCACCCATGCTTTCATCTCATCCTGCATTAATTATTGTAATTCTGTTTTCACTTGTTTCAATAAGTCAGCTTTAAACAAACTTCAGATGGTAAACAAATTCTGCTGCCAGACTTTTGACTGGTTAATCTAGAATGGCCCTGTGGGTGGTCGTTTGCATTGTAGAACCCTCAGACAGGATGATAAAACCCAGCAATCAGGGAGGACCATAAGATGAAAAAAAAAGCAACAAAAGGCTTCATCAGTTTCCCAGAGCTCTGTGTTTTGTTTTTTTTTCATTTAATTTCTTTCATAAAAAATGTGCACCATCAGCTCACCAGTGCAGATTCTGGTACAGGGCTCTTGCATCACAGGTCAGGTAGAAAAATAACTTTGGCACAACCCATCTCAACAAAGAAAAGAAAAAAATAAATAAATAAATAAAGGGAACACTTAAATAACACATCCTAGATCTGAATGAATGAAATATTCTCATTGAATACTTTGTTGTGTACTAAGTTGACAACAAAATCACACAAAAATCATCAATGGAAATTAAATTTATTAACCAATGGAGGCCATTGGTTAATAAACACACACAAAATTAAAGTGGAAAAACACACTCCAGGGTGATCCAACTTTGATGTAATGTCCTTAAAACAAGTCAAAATGATGCTCAGTATTTTGTGTGGCCCCCATGTGCCTGTATGACCTCCCTACAACGCCTGGGCATGCTACTGATGAGACGGCGGATGGTCTCCCGAGGGAACTAAAGCATCCGCCAACTCCTGGAGTGTCTGTGGTGCAACGTGACGTTGGTGGATGGAGCTAGACATGATGTCCCAGATGTCAGAGGGGAACGGGCGGGCCAGTCCATAGCTTCAATGTCTTCATCTTGCAGGAACTGCTGACACACTCCAGCCACATGAGGTCTAGCATTGTCCTGCATTAGATCTGAATGAATGGAACCCAGGGCCAACCGCACCAGCATATGGTCTCACAAGGGGTCTGAGGATCTCATCTCGGTACCTAATGGCAGTCAGACTACCTCTGGCGAGCACATGGAGTCGGTTTCTGACCGTTTGTGCAGACACTTGCACATTTGTGGCCTGCTGGAGGTCATTTTGCAGGGCTCTGGCAGTGCTCCTCCTGTTCCTCCTTGCACAAAGGAGGAGGTAGCGGTCCTGCTGCTGGGTTGTTGCCATCCTACGGCCTCCTCCACATCTCCTGGTGTACTGGCCCGTCTCCTGGTAGCGCCTCCAGGCTCTGGACACTACGCTGACAGACAGCAAACCTTCTTGCCACAGCTGGCATTGATGTGCCATCCTGGATGAGCTGCACTACCTGAGCCACTTGTGTGNCCACGAGTGTGAAAGCACCACCAACATTCAAAAGTGACCAAAACATCAGCCAGAAAGCATAGGTACTGAGAAGTGGTCTGTGGTCCCCACCTGCAGAACCACTCCTTTATTGAGTGCGTCTTGCTAATCGCCAAAGATTTCCCCCTGTTGTCTATTCCATTTGCACAACAGCTGTGAAATTAATTGTCAATCAGTGTTGCTTTCTAAGTGGACAGTTTGATTTCACAGAAGTTTGATATACTTGGAGTTATATTGTGTTATCCTTTATTTTTTTGAGCAGTGTATATTATTTATATATTCCTCTCCTTCCTTTGTATGAAGTACACAATCACTGTTTCTAATACATAAATAGAATTAAGTGGCTTATCAATAGCTAAGATTAATGAATCACCATTTAATGAGGTGTTATCATGATCACTTTCCTTCAAAAGTCATGTAATGGCTGCAAAGTAATTCATGTAATGGCTGCAAAGTAATTCATGTAATGGCTGCAAAGTATTTAAGAGATTTGCTGCTCTAAGCTTGTAAGACCCATTTTTGCTGGCTTGTCCTACTGGTCTTGATTTTAGCCCACTGAACTATTGATGTGAAAACAAATTACAAAATCACTTTAACAACTAAATGAAGAGCAAGCCGGAGTTGGTAACTTTTATTGTTTTGTGTATTTGTGTATATGTTTCTTTTTAATAATGTGTCTCCAGCTTTTGGAAGTTCACCCTGGGACTCCATCTAAAAGTAGAAAAGTTTAACAAACATAATATTTGTTAAAGCATGTATTAGAGATAGTGGACATTATTGAACACAGTGGGGAAAATGACAAGGAAAAGTGAAGCACCGGATTCTTTGCGCTGCTCTATGTGTCTGGAGGTGTTGAAGAACCCCGTGACTCTCCACTGTGGCCACAGCTACTGTATGGACTGTGTAAATAACTACTGGAACCTGGAGGGTCAGAAGGGTGTTTGCAGCTGCTTGGAGTGCTGGTTGATTTGACTAAGAAAATGGCTGAATGAGAGTGAAACATTCCTTTAGGTGAGAATGAAGCCGGTCCAGGAGAAGGGGAGTGTGATTTCTGCACTGTGAAGAAGCTAAAGGCTGTCAAAACCTACTTGGTTTGCCTGGCCTCTTATTGTACTACACATATCCAGCCTCACTACAGCTCTGCAGCTTTTAAAAGGCACAAGCTGATGGAGGTGTCAGCCTCCATCTAAGAGAAGATCTGCTCTAAGCACGACAAACTGCTTGAAGTGTACTGTCGCAGTGATGATGTGTGCATTTGCCTGCTTTGTGTCATGAATGAGCACAAAAGTCACGACACTTTCTCAGCTGCAGCAGGCAGGAGAGAGAAACAAGTAAGATGATTCTTTTAGTGTATTTTTGATTGTTCCTTCTTGGCAGTTGAAGCAAACAGTATGGTGGGGTTGGTTACGGTGCAGTTAGTGACAGACCTGCTGTTGAAATGGATGAAACTGTGATATTCCTTCTGTTGAAATTTATTTTCATCGATTAATGACACATCAGGCTGTATCCGACAGCTATACCAGCAGTGAATGTAATTACAAACTTATAGGTTTGACTAATGACTATTATAGATAGATTTAAGGAAGTTAAGATTAAGAAGGGTGGGGGCAACCTGGAAAACAACTAAATCCATCCACAGCCATACCAGTAGTGAATGTAATTATACATTTTGTTTTGAGAATGTAATTTGGTGATTGTGTCTGTGGACATGTATGACCGTTGCATGTGTGTCTTACTTTGTGTGTTTGTATGTGTTCATGATTTTGTAGAAATAAAACTTCTAAGCATGTATATAAGCACAGAAGCAGTTCCAAAGGTTGCATATGAGGAAAAAAAACAGAGATGCACGAGATAGATATGGACATGCTTGTTGGGGCACCTGAAAAACCATGGTCCCCGACAAGCTGAACTCCCCAAAATAACTGACATCCAGCCCCCCAAATATACCGTATTTTCTAACAGCACCAGTGCAGGCCAACTGCACCCACACACACAACCTGTGTCCCCTGGACGTCCCAGAGCAGACCATATTCCAACACCAGACAATCCTTTCGCTCTCCAACTTGGATGCCCAGTGATCACCAACCCACCCAGAGCAGGTGCAATGGCCATGAAACTGGTGTTCTGGATGCTGTGTGGGGACTCAGCATCTAGGACACCGCCCAAAGTGAAACCACCAAAAAGCACCCTTGCAAAGACCCCAGCAACATACACAGACCAAAATTACTCCAGACCAGGTCCCCATATTCCTCCAAACCTCTAGAACATCCCTAAACAAGACAGTGGATCCCGGGCATCAAAGTCGTACACCCAAACCAAGTCTGGAACCACAGGGCAACTGTTCCAAAGCACCATCGGAGAATAACCACTAGAGGGAAGCAATGTCAACAAGAGAAAGGGTCAAAGGGTTTCCCCTGAAGCATTAAAAGATGTCCCTAGACGAGCCACCACACCAACTCTGGTCCTACCCCTAAATCATCTGACCTACTACCAGGACATCACACTGTCCTAAACATCTACAACAATCACCACCTACAACATACATATTGGCAGTGCAGCTTATGTTTCATGCTTTGATTCTATTTTTGAAACTATTTGTGGAGAAGAAACAAAGATACCACCGAGAAATAGAAGAAAAAGAGAAACTGATTCGACAGCTGAAAAAGAAAATAAAAGGATTGTAGGTGACCTGTTTGTTTCTGTTGGCTAAATGATTCAGTTAAAAGCCTGTTTTCTGTGAGGAAAATTATTATTTCTCTTTTGTTTACTACTTTCGGTAATATAGAGATGCAGCACTTCAAAATTAGAAGCTCTATGCTGAAATAGTCTTGACGGCTGACGAAAAAAGTTCTGTAGTGAGGAAGCTAATCATGTATCAAGAAAAGGCAGCATTGGATCAAACTGAGGCTCTTGTCAATCAACTTGAGAAGGAGATCTGGGATCTGAGGAGGAAAGAGGATGAACTGATGAAGCCGCCTTCGACTGAGGATAACATTTATTTCTTGCAGGTTAACATGCAGACAATACACAGACTTATGCAGCGTGTAGAGATGTGTTTAATGTTCTGTTTTTTTATTGCTTTTCCAGCAATGCAAGTCAGTTTTTGCCTGCACAATAAATGATCAGAGCCCTAATTTCAACCTGCAATTACACAAAGCCTTTGACTCTGTCACAAAAACCATATCAGATTTAAAAGACAGAATGGAAAGTGTGATAAAAGCGATGTATCAAATATCAGAGAAAAGTAAGAGGATATTCAAAAAACAATCCTATATTAAACCTGGACTTCCATGCAGGTTTGTGCTTGTGTGGGTTTTTGTCAGTTTGCACTAATAAACATATTGGTTATCTGTTCTCAGTTAAAGGTGATCCAGATCCAAAGGCAGGACAGGAATTGTGCATTTGTAAGTCGTTTGTGTAACATGTATGATACAATCATTGTACGTCAGTATTGACCCATGCATTTATAAAATGAATAGGCTGCTTCGGAGAATTTACCAGGTAATTTCCAGGAACTTACTTATACCTTCTGCAACTTATCTAGTAGTTTTTGAAAATTTCCATTTCCAGACTTTACAAGGCACTTTTCTCAAAACGTTTTTGTAAGTTCCTGTTTATTTCCTGGAAATTATCAGCTATTTTCTGGAATATATTGAGTACTTTTCCAGACCTTACATGTTATTTCCTGGAGATTAACAATTACTTTTCCAAGAAAGCCCAGGAGTACCCGTACCACCAGGAGAGATTTACCAAATACGACCAAGTGTTGTGCTCTGAACGTTTGTCTGGTGTTTGCTACTGGGAAGTTGAATGGAAGGGGCCCAGTGTCGAGGTGGCTGTGTGCTATAAAGGTCCAAATATGGAGGAAAGTTGCTTTGGATACAATGACCAGTCCTGGAGTATTTGCTTTACAAACTCTGGATGCACGTTTTGGCACAATGAATTGAAAAGAAAGTTCTTGCACAGTGGGAGTGAATTTGAACCAAAAAGCTGGAAGGTTTTCATTTTATAGTATGCCTGACTCTGATCAGCTAATACTCTTTCACAAAGTACAAACTACCTTCTCCCAGCCTTTGTATTATTAGGATACAACACATACAAAAACAAATTTACTATCAGCTCAGAATTTCATTGTTTGCAACTTTGCCTAAATTGTTTACAATTGTATAAAAGTATTGAAAGACATTGATGAGACCTGCCTTTTATTGTAAGCGTCCAGTGTTTTTTAATATTATTTGATATTAATAAAATAATATTTTGCTGCTCATTATGGTCTGATTTGTTTCACCCCAGCTTATCTGTAACACCATGCCAATTCTTCCCCACGTTTTCCTGTAGGTCATTCCCTTTCCGCCTCGATATCCTATGCAAGTTTCTTTGTACGGTTATAGAACATTTTGTCTCAGTGTCAGGTTTTCCCATTCTACTCTCCTAGTACACTCATTTAGGTTTGAGTTTAATTTGCCATTTGGAATGAATATTCATTATTCTGTCCTGCAGTATTTTTATTGTTAATAATAAAGAAATTACACTAGTTTTTTGCCCTTCAGTCCAGACTGCATCTCTCCATTTATGATATGCACTCAGGTCCAGTAAATATAGACAAGATATTCATTTTCTCAGACACAGTCATGATTTTGTGCCTCACTTTAAGTTTGTAAGGACTTTTTATTTTGTATGTTTCTATCATTTAAAGCGAGGATTCACTTTCATAGAACTGAAGATGAGAAGTTGGAACTGAGAAACGTTGGGGGAAATTAACATGACAGCCAAAATGTCAAAACTAATGTTTCTTTTTTCCCACATAAACTTTTGATTAGTATTTCTAAGCTATGGTAAAAATGATCTGTTGAAGTTGGCCAGTTGGACAGATTGAATGGTTCAATTAATAAAAAATGAAAGGCCAAATCCAATACCAATACTATTTGGAACACAATATAATAAATAGGATACAGGAAATATTTTGGATTTCTTATTTCAAAATTTTTATTATTTCATAAATTTGAATTATTTTGGAAAGCAAAGCTTTACCATAAAGACTAAAACCATAACTTCAAAGACATTTTAGCTAATGAGATCTTGTTGCCTCTTAATGAAACAAAAGACTGACATGTCCATTAAAAAAATGAAAGGAATGTTTCAATGTTTGTTTATTAAAATCAAATATGCATCTGTGGAATAAACAAACACAAACCCCTCTAACTAATTGTTAAGCATGGTGGAAGAAGGCTGTATACCAGAGGATTCTTGAGTGAAATATGAGGCCATTTGGCCTTCATCTGAAGCTTGGTGAAATTTAAGCCATTACCAGAACAGTGAACCAAAACACAGCAGTAAATCTACCAGAGGATGGCTGGAAAATAAATAAATGACTAAAACCATTGGGTTTTCCCAATTAAGCTTTAGAGCTCCACCTTATTTAAATGGTGCGGCGTAACAGGAAGAGCTGTGCATAATCAAATGGCTGCAGGCCTCAATGAATGGCAGCAACGCTTTAAAGAAGAGGGGACGAAAATTCAAGATCATACAGAAAATAATGACTTCAACTTATTGCTACTCAAGGTGGTGGGTTGTCATGATTCATTGATGCTTGGGTTTTGGTTTTGGTTTTTGTTTGTGTTTTGTTCATTTCTGAGTTGCTATTGTTTAGGACAGAGGTCACAAACCTTTACCATTAGGAGCCATTTCTGCCTTGGGTTTTGCCAAATTTATTTTGTCCAGAGCTATAAAGTTACCACACCCTTTGAAAAAGCACAGTGTATCAGTTTGTTCTAAATTGTTACTATAGAAAACTTTTTTGTTCTATGATTAAATCAAGAAAACACAATTTTATAACTATTTTTAGATTTTAGAATAATGAGAATACAAGAACACAAAAAAGAGAATAAATGCATTTTATTGAATCCTAGGCATATTCAATAAATCAGATTATTGAAAACTTCATTTATTTCAATTCAGTTAAATTCAATTCAGTTTTATTTATATAGCACCAACTCACAACACGTCGTCTTCATCGTCAAGTTTCAAGTCTTCGTGATCATACTCTAGAGTTGAAAACTGGCTCAAAGTTCATCTGCTTAGCTGCCTTTCTCTCCTAGATGAAGTAACTAAAGGAGCTACAACCATTAATGCTTTACTTTTCTTTCCCATAGAAAGTACTCCTGGATCAGTGTTTCTTTTTTGTTTCTTCTCTGTTCTCTCAAACCCCCAATCGGTCATGGCAAATTTCACTAACTCAATTTACTAAACACATTATATAGAATAATTACAGGCACACTGATGCTTTGAATCCTTTATTTATGTTAACTGTGAGGATTTTCTGCTTTTATCTAATAAAAACACAACATTTAACATTAGAATATTACAGCAAACCAATAGAAACGTTTTGAATAAAGAAAAGTATGTTTTATACCTCCTTCAAGGTTGCTAATTTCAAAGGGTACTTTTAATCTGACAAAGGTCAAATTGCTATCTGCACCACTGGTTTAGTTCAGTTGTAGAAAAATTATGTAGTTACCAAAACAAAATAACAGAAAAACATGTCATTTTATTAGCTTTATATATATATATATATATATATATAAAAAACATTGCTAAGTTTGTTATTATTTTGGCCAAATGGGTTTATTAGGAGCTACTATGGAGGCCCTCCATAGTAGTGGTTAAGTTCTTTCCATGTTCAGTTCATTTCTGTGTTCATTATTGTTTAGTTAATTCATTTGTGTTTAGCTTCTTACTTATTTCCGAGGTTCTCTTTGTACATTTAAGTATTCTTTTATCTTAATCTTTAGTCTTGAAATTCCATTGTGTTTTGGTTCAGCTCCCTCTATGTTCACTGTGTTACTTTCTTTCCCACAGTCCCCCTGTTCAGCATTCTCCTCTCACAGCTGTTCCACATCTCCCAGATTAAGCTCATCTGGATCGCACCTGCCATGTTTGGTCTGCTTTAAATGGATCAAATTTTTTTCCCCCCTTGGTCTGGACCTTTAATAGTCATATGCACTCGAGCAAGCCCAGGGTTAGTGGACAGCAGACTGGTGAGGAGAATATGCTTGTGTGAGGCAAGCCTGAGCCCATGTGAAGCAACAGCGCCTCCTTGAGTCACAATATATATGTTGGTCACAGAAGGAGAAGAAATTATTCAGGGGAACAGAATTTCGCACAACCCTACAACAGAAAACATGTGCCTTGTTGGACTTAACGAGGCACCATAGAAGGGCATCATGCTTTGGTCCTTGTTATTGCAGCTCCACAGGCCCCTCTTTTACCCATGACCTGAGGTGCATTTGAGAGGAACTAGCTTTTGGTGTGGCCTCTGTAAATGCTAATGAGGTACTCCACACCCCAATCCCTCCAGGTCAAAGAGCATTCCACTCTAACCTTGTTTGGTCATTTTTGTGTTTGATAATTGAGATACAATTATCTAGTGACAAAGAAACTTTTTATTCCCAAATTAATTAAAGATTACAACAACGGACGACTAGTCCATCCAGCCCTACATATTTGAGCCATAGTCTGACCCAGAGCGAGAGAACAATGAGGACAACAAACCTGCAGAACCATGCCTTCAAATGAATAAATCACAATGGTGTGTTACTACTGTATTTACACACTCTCCATCCATACCCAGTAACTACATAGTAGTTACTGGGTATGGATGGAGTTCTATGGATGGAGTATGGAGTATGTGGGTTAATACACACAACCACCAACTTATCCACTTGCAGCTTCGGCATACTTAAGCTACTACAAAATCGCAGCTACAGATAAAAATAGTGGATTCACCAATTTGATAGCAGGAGGTCTATGACCTTGTCTAGCAGCTCATCAGCAAATGCTGTGACATAACAGTTCAAAAAACAAAACAGAGAATACAGAAAACAAAACGGATTGAAAAATTTGACCTCAAACAGAATATAAAGATATCTACTCAGCAGCTTGAGAGACTGAATTCAACTTTTCTGCACTGTTACAGACTCTAAGTACACAACAAAATGTATTGAAGGGCTAAAAATCTGGATTTTGCTTGATATGTTCCCTTTAAGTAATATCTTATTGTAGCTTTAAAAACTTGTGGTAGCAATGTGTATAGACTTTTAAATAAAACTGATTCAAATAATGGCTGCACGATGACGCAGTTTGTAGCACTGTTTCCTTGCAGCAAGAAGATCCTGGGTACGACTACCGACCGGGGGTCTTTCTGCATGGAGTTTGCATGTTCTCCTTGTGCATGCGTGCGTTTTCTCTCGGTACTCTGGCTTCCTCCCACAGTCCCAAAACATGACTGTTAGGTTAATTGGTCTCTCTCAATTACCCTTAGGTATTAATGGGTGTGTGCATGGTTGTTTGTTCTGTGGGTCTCTGTGTTGCCTGGCAATTGACTGGCGACCTGTCCAGGGTGTACCCTGCCTCTCGCCCATAGTCCGCTGGAGATAGGTACCAGCTCCCCTGCAACCCTGTACAGAAGAAGCAGGTATAGAAAATGGATGGATGATTAAGATAGACGATTTACAATACCTTAAATATTTTGGTAAACAGTTGAATGAGTTACAATCTTCAAATAATTTAGATGATCTGATTAAGCTTGTAGTAATCATTTCAACTTGTGACCATACTTTCTCATATTTATTAGAAAGATGTGTATTTTTATGACAATCATCATCATAAAGATAAAAATTGCAATACTTTCTCATATCCAAGATGGCGCCGACGATGGCAGCCTCGGAGCTTCGCTCTCTCTTTGTTTTTGTATTTTGTGTGTTTTTATGTTTTTCGAGCCACAGTTCTGTGGTGTCGGGCCACAATCCTGTGGTCTCATT
>JAHUTJ010059375.1:0-15217 GCA_036250325.1 Characodon lateralis | reverse complement strand
ACACTGAGATGGATGAAGACAGGACAGACTGAATGATGGCAGTGTAGAAGATGACCAGCAGCTCCTGTGGAAGGTTGAACTTCTTGAGTTGCCTCAGGAAGTACAGTCTCTGCTGGGCCTTCTTTTTCATGGCATTTTCAGCAAGAGTATCCCAATTACCTGTTGTTTTCGGACATTGTGCAGCCCTAATTTCTACCAGCCTAACGCCTCCAGTCCCCCTGAGTTTGTTCTAATCCTACATAATAAACATTTAGAGAGTCATCATATTTTGAATAACTATTTGGATAACTATTAACACATCTGGAGTTACACTCACTGGCCACTTTATTAGGTACACCTGTCCAACTGCTCGTTAACGCAATTTCTAATGAGCCAATCACATGGTGGCAACTGAATGCATTTAGGCATGTAGACATGGTCAAGACAATCTGCTGCAGTTCAAACCGAGCATCAGAATGGGGAAGAAAGGTGATTTAAGAGACTTTGAATGTGGCATGGTTGTTGGTGCCAGATGGGCTGGTCTGAGTATTTCAGAAACTGCTGATCTACTGGGATTTTCAGGCATAACCATCTCTAGGGTTTACAGAGAATGGTCCAGAAAAGAGAAAATATCTGGTGAGCAGCAGTTATGCAGGTGCAAATCCCTTGTTGATGCCAAAAGTCAGAGGAGAATGGCCAGACTGGTTCAAGCTGATAGAAAGGCAACAGTAACTCAAATAACCACTAGTTACAACCAAGGCATGCAAAAGAGCATCTCTGAACGCACAACACGTCAAACCTTGTGGCGGATGGGCTACAGCAGCAGAACACCACACCGGGTGCCACTCCTGGCAGCTAAGAACAGGAAACCGAGGCAACAATTTGCACAGGCTCACCAAAATTGGATGATTGGAAAAACGTTGCCTGGTCTGATGAGTCTCAATTTCTGCTGCGACATTTGGATGGTAGGTTCAGAATTTGGCATCAACAACATGAAAGCATGGATCCATCCTGCCTTGTATCAATGGTTCAGGCTAGTGGTGGTGGTGTAATGTTGTGGGGGATATTTTCTTGGCACANTGGCACACTTTGGGCCCCTTAGTACCAATTGAGCATCGTGTCAACGCCACAGCCTACCTGAGTATTGTTGCTGACCATGTCCATCCCTTTATGACCACAGTGTACCCATCTTCTGATGGTTAATTCCTGCAGGATGACGCGCCATGTCATAAAGCACAAATCATCTCACACTGGTTTCTTGAACATGACAATAAGTTCAATATACTCAAATGGCCTCCAAAGTCACCAGATCTCAATCCAATAGAGCACCTTTGGGATGGTGGTGGAACGGGAGATTCGCATCATGGATGTGCAGCCAACAAATCTGCAGCATCTGCTATCATGTCAATATGGACCAAACTCTTTGAGGAATGTTTTTAGTACCTTGTTGAATCTATGCCACAAAGGATTAAGGCAGTTCTGAAGGCAAAAGGGGGTCCAATCTGATACTAGCAAGGTGTACCTAATGAAGTGGCCGATGAGTGTATATACACAGTAGAACACACAAATCCTCATTAGGCAGGATTATAAATGGTAATCAAGTCTGACATCAAGTCTGAGGACACCAAAGCGCTTTAAACTACAATCAGTCATTCACCCATTCATACACACACTAACAATGTAGCCACAACTGCACTGGGGCAGACTGACAGAATTGAGGCAGCCATGCAATCTGCGTCACCGGGCCCGCTGACCACCATCAGCAGGTAACGCAGGTGAAGTCTCTTGGACAAGGACACAATGACTGAGCGGGTGTTCGGATCGGCAACCCACCTGTTACAGGATTAACCCCTACCACTGTTGCCACTGTTGCCCCAACTCACAATAGGATGCCACAACTTACAATGACTTAAACAGCAGACAGGATGGATGGGTGGGTCATGGACTCATTTGACCCAACCGGCCCTATTTGTGTGTGATTTTTTTCTAGCAACCTTAGAAGCCAGAAACTTATCATCCAACATCAGAGCTGCAGAAACCTTTTGGATAAGGCGTGAAACCTCTTTAAGAAAAAGGACACATTTTAGGTCTTATTTAAGCTCTTAGGATTGTCATGCCTGGATTACTTAGAATCTACACCGACACATTACCTTAATTTAATTTACTTGAGTTCTACTGCTTGCACTCTTCTCTTCTCTGGTAAGGAAAATAAGTTGGAAAACCCCGCAATAAACACGAAGCTGAGGACGTAGGATAACAAAGAAGCGACGCAATGTGATTAGCCAAGGACCACGGAGAGAGGGAAGAGGAGGAGGAGGAAGAAGCAGACAATGTACCAGTCAAAGAAGTAGAAGAAGAGGGAGAAGGAAGAAGAAGAACAACAGAAGAAGAAGAAGAACAGCCAGAAGGTGAATAAGTCGAAGAAGCAGTAGAAGAAAAAGAAGAAGATTATGAAGAAGGAGAACAAGAAGAAGATGAAGAAGGAAAACAAGAAGAAGACAAACAAGACATAGATGAACAAGACGAAGAATTAGATGAAGAAGAAGAAGTACAAGAACAAGAAGAAGACGAAAGCTAAGACACAAAGGAAACTGTTACACTGGGTTACCTTTCCAGAGATGGCAAAATACAATGGTGCTTGCAGCACGGGTTGCAGGATGGCAGCAGCAGCAGTAACAGCAGCAGATTTCAACCTCGACTCCTTGGAGTGACGCGAGCTCCCCTGTTGCGGCTTAAGCCGACCAGGCTTCCGATCCCTCTGTGCTGGGTCCACACCGGAGGGGACTGAGCCCGCGCGCGTTGGTCCTCATGGCGGATTGAGAATTGCTCTCTGCCATCCGTGTGTTTTCTTCGTCTGAGGTGGAGCGCCTGGTACTCGAGACCACGGAGAAGGGCGTTGAGCAGCAGCAGCAGTGACGACAACAACGGGCAGCAGATGCGGTTTGTTTAGGTTTCTGTGTGTGTGTGTGTGTGTGTGTATCATGGTTCGTGGTGATCATTTTTTACGATTTTATTTTGTGTGTTTGAGTGTTTTACTATGAGTTGCTTTGGTTCATTTTTATTTATTTTCGATTTTAACATTTTCATTCGTCTCATTTCCTCTCCCCTCCCATCTCCTCTCCCCATCTCTTCTCCTCTCCTGTCCTGTTTCATCTTCCAATCTCTCCTCTCCTCTCCTCTCCTCTCCTCTCCTCTCCTCTCCTCTCCTCTCCTCTCCTGTCTCATCTTGCACTCTCCTCTCCTCATGTCTTCTCCTCTCCCTGTCTCATCTCCCCTCCCCTCCTGTCTCCTCTCCTCTTCCATCTCCTCTTCCCTGTGTCTGCCCTCTCCCAGGACTATGCCTCTACTGCCAGTACAAACCCAGTAAGCCGGGCAAGTACGGGATCAGGCCCGAGGTCCCGAGAAGGATCTGGGGATGTGCATGGTGCTCGACCTGACTAAAGGACTCGTTGCACACAACGTGACATGCGACAACTCCCGAATTTGACGTCGAGCCCGAACTCACGTCCCCCGAGGTGCTGACGAGAGCCTCTCTAGTGGTGATGTTCTACAAAATGAACAGGGAAAACTTGCTTCTGCTGTCTAGAGAGAACCAGGAACACGACGACCAGTACCGGTGGGCTTACCTACTCTTGGACGGAAAGGTTCATATGCATCCGATGGTTCGACACCTTTTGATGTCGAACGGCATCGACCTCCTCGGCATCGAGTGAGGTGCTAACGAGATTTTTTCTCTTGGCGTGTTTACACGAAATCAACGTAGATGACCATTATTCCATTCAAGTCGTGGAACAGAGACGTGAATGGAGTAACGGGCTAGTGGCAAACTTGGGTCTACACGAGCCATGAAGGAAGAATTTATTTGAAGGTCTAGGAAAAGTAAGAAGAAAAAAAAAAAAACATGAAGCATTTGTCTGGGTGGTCACCTGGGTGCATGAAAGCATCCCCGAGGCTGTCCCCTTGGACTGTCCCCTACTGTTCATGCTAGCTACTTGTGTACGATTGTGTATTTTTGTTGTTGTTTTATGTGTCATGACAATACCATGTACCATGTATCTCTGTGTGACCTTGCATCATATATAGTATATTCCCAAAGAAACGAGAATCAAAATGTATTTCCATACCCCCCCACCATATACTGGTTTCATATTGTTGTCTTTACACACACACACACACACACACACACACACACACACACACACACACACACACACACACACACACACACACACAGAGCAGTTAGGACCAGTATTGTGGTTAGAAACCCTAGTTTATAAATGATTTTATTTAAAAAAATACCTAAAACACTGTCTTTTTCTATTTTAGGAGGACATTGTGTATGAACTGTTTTTTGACAACATTACTGACACCACTACCACCTCCGATGGCTCTGCAGACTTTGACCTAAACGTCCATGAGCCGTGGGCTCGAGTGCTCAGCAGCAATTTCAACCAGATCTTCCTCCCCATAGTTTATGGCATAATATTTACCCTGGGCATCATCGGCAAAGGATTGGTCGTTCTCGTCATGGGCTACCAGAAGAAGGTCAAAACTATGACAGATAAGTACCGACTCCATCTCTCTGTCGCCGACCTCCTTCGTCCTCATGCTGCCCTTATGGGCAGCGGATTCTGTTGAGACTTGGCAGTTTTAAGGCGTCCTCTGTGTCTGTCAGTGGACACGATCTACACGATGAACCTCTACAGCAGCGTCCTGATCCTGGCCTTTTCAGCTTGGACAGGTACTTGGCAGTTGTGGCCACCAACAGCCAGGCCACGAGAAAGCTGCTGCCGGGCAGAGTTATCTAAGTTGGAGTGTGGCTGCCTGCTCCCATCCTGACTGTACCTGACCTGGTATTTGCCCGAGTCCAGGATGTAAAGAATGTAAGAATGTAAGCTCCTCCAGCTACCTCATCGCGGAGGACGCGTGCAGAGTGCCAGTTCGAGTGCGATCTGTCAGTGCACCTACCTGGCAGAAAGTGGTCTGATATGGACGACGGTTTTCCACTTCCAGCACATCCTGGTGGGCTTCATCCTACCCGGACTGGTCATCCTCGTTTGCTACTGTATCATCATCTCCAGTCTCTCCTAAGGTGCCAAGGGCCAGGTGCAGAAGAAGAAAAAGAAGAAAGTCCTGAAGATGACAGTAGTCCTCATCGTTTGCTTCTTCAGCTACTGGCTGCCCTACTGCGTCGGTATCCTTGTGGACACCCTTATGATGCTGAACGTCATTGTGTCCTCCAGCTGTGAGCTGGCCTACATCCACTGATGCCTGAACCCCATCCTCTATGCTTTCCTGGTTGTGAAGTTTAACCAAACCCCCAGTATCATGCTCACAATAATCAGCAGCACCAGATGGAGCCAGAAAGCGACTCCTGTGACCAATAAATGAGGACAGATGTCTGTCTTCTGTGTCCACAGAGTCCGAGTCTTCCGCCATTTTGCTGAGTTCACTAACAGTCGATGTTGGGAGGTGGGAGTTCGTGGACTTTATGCTCTCTGACTAAAATAAACAAATAAAACAAAACAACCACAAAAAAAACTAAGCTTTATTTTTTAAAGAACTTAGTACATCCTGTACAAATGGGCCTGCACCTGGGGCCTTTGTATGCCTCGAAAAATTCAAATTTGTTTTTTTGTTAACTAACCCCCCCCCCCCCCCCCCCACTACCAATTGTTTGGCTCCTTAAGTAGCATTGGTTCCTGAGGCGGTACCTCTATCCACTGTCTTTGTGAGGATGATAATGATAACAGACTATGATGCTCAACTAGGGCTCAGTTTCAATTAGTTCTTAACTGTTCTTATCCACTAGCAGCTGCTGTTGGAAACCTTGTACATAGTTTTCTGTAGCTTTTTTTTGTATGTTCGCACTTGGGTCGCGTGAGTAAATAACAGTTGTGTCGTGTCAGGTGCTGTCTTCACTCTTCTGAAGCAAAGTACTGACTACGAACCCCTACGATGAATGGAGCAGAGGGACTTCTTGAGTTGCCTGGATATACTTGGTCAGAGGAGACCGTGTTCTCTCCTGACTCCTCTGGAAGCTTCGATTTGGGTCCTTACAGTTAGAAATCTCCCTACGTCTTCTACTCTAAGTTCTCCTTATCCTCTTCATCGAGAGCACCGTCTCGAAATGAATTTCTCGAATTAAGTACCTTGCATGAAGAGATCAAAGAGGAAGGGAAGAGTGTTGTCGATAGCACAACGTGACCGGTGGATGAGGTTGACACAGAGGCTACCGGCGACTCGCGAGTTCCAGAAGCTTCACAGTAGCAGGATGAAGTCGATGGATGGATCATGTATAGTGAGAATCACATTACTTCCTCTGCTCAATGTGACCTGTCTGAAATTCCACCGAGAAAGCTGAAGCTGTGACACAAATCGCTTCGGCCAAAATCGACACCAATGCCTGGATGCTATGGATGAGGATTATTATCAACTCCACTATGACCCTATCATGCGTCGACTCTGAACTGCACAGCTCATTCCCGCTATCCAGAATCTGCTGACACTATGAAGCCTAAAAAGCGGAGGATCAGTGTGTGAAAATAATATTGGAGACAGTCTTATAGGAACTGAAATCTTCATCTAGAATGTATGCAGCGATTCTAGAGATGTATTCAAACACTCGTGAGGTTCATTTTATTAGGAACTATATTCCATTGGAGAGCCTTATTATTAAAGTGAGTGAACCTTCTCATGTATACTATCTTGTGATTGAGTGAATAAAACATATATCCTCTCAGTTGCTCTTGTCATTACTTAAGCGGTGTCTGTAAGAAAAAAGATGAGAAAACCACAGATCCGGAAAAGGGTGTATTATAACTTGTCACACCCTGGAAGTTTAGGTGGCGTAGATATTTATTTATATTATTTTAGTAGATATAATCCCCTCCCTGCTGTCCCAGAGGGGTCGGGTAGACCCTGGCTATGTTTTACACAATTATTTATTTTTTATTTTAAATTTTTGTTGTCTGTATGTCTTGGTTTTGTGGGGGAACTGTGTCTCACCTCCTGTGATATCTGCCTTGCTCTGTACAAGCGCTGAGTAAGGACTGCGGGAGGGTTAAATATTGGCTATAGAGGGATTTATTCTGCATTATTATGAAAATAACTATGCCATCTCATTTAAATCTAAGAAGAGCAATAGAAAAAAAGGATATCAATATTAAAGTTAACTTGAAATTAAAGTTAAAATCTAACTAATCTGAGTGCTCAGATAACCTCTCCTAGCCACCTTCTATTAAATGGCACATTCCAAACACATTCCAAACACATTCCTTAGTGAGTGTGCAATCAATCATCGTAACAAACTGAAGAGAGAAGCTGATTAAGTTTACATAGTCTAACCTTTTGCATGCAGGCAGAACAGATGGTTCTGGGCCAAACTAAGACACAGTACAAGCACCCAAACCAATATTAATCAGCCTGTTTATTACAAAGTAGTGCAACTGTGTAACGCTCAAACAGCTGACATTAAGAACTGGACCACAGCATTATAGTGCTGAATGTAAAATAGAACAACAAAAAAATGCAAAGCTTAAAATGGACTGACATGTTCTCAGTTTATAACTCCAAATGGACACAGTGATCATGAAATAGAGTGCTGAATTATAGAAAACCCAGCTCTTGTCAGGGATGTCAGCATTCTGGGTTTTTGAGTGTGTGTTTGTGTTCACTTTGTTTTTAGCTTTCAGATGGTTCCAGAGTTTCTCAGGTGCACGGGGTGACAGGTGTGACTGATCTGCTGATTGCCTTGAGGAGTATTTAAGCAGAAGGCTGCCAGCACTTCGATGCCATAGTGTTTGCCTTCAGTGGTAGCAAACCTAGCCACTACCCAAGCTATACTTCATTCCATGAATCTTTGCTGACATTGTGTTTGATTTTTCGCAGGCTGAAACCTGAACCTTGTTTATCTTTGTTGAGCTTCGTCTTTGGCTCCAGTAATTTCCTGGACACTCAAGTTTACCTACGTTTTGTGGATTACATTCTGGATTTCATGTTTTGGATTAAGCTGGCAGCTTCCTGGACATTCCTGACTCCTGAACCAAGGCAGAGGCGTACCCTGTCCACCCTCCAACACAAGTACCTGAACATTGAACTCTCTCATGAACTCACCAGTATTCACTCCTCAGCTTGTACTGAAGCACCTGGTCAACCTAGCTTTGCACACCCAGGTTCTGACTCCCTCTACCCCTGGCGACCTGACGGCATTTACTTAGTAAGACACTTTCTTGTTTACAAGTATCATTTTCGT
Source organism: Characodon lateralis (assembly GCA_036250325.1). Taxonomy (NCBI): domain Eukaryota; kingdom Metazoa; phylum Chordata; class Actinopteri; order Cyprinodontiformes; family Goodeidae; genus Characodon; species Characodon lateralis. The sequence goes on along the minus strand of JAHUTJ010059375.1, from coordinate 6,984 downwards.
TAACACAATTCCCTGTTTCACCAGTTCTCTTCCCCTCTTTTTCAGTTGGTGAATTTACCCATTCATGTCCCTGTGTTCACGTACTCTAAATAAACACCGTTACACTTTCAGCTTGTTTCCTTTGAGTGTTCTCTGTATGTGGGTCAGTGCTATATCAAAAATGACAGAACTGGCCAACGAGACCCAGCAGAAACACTCAGAAAAACCCTATCTGAACACACTAACCAAATCCATATTCTTGACTCCTCTCTTCATTCCCTTTCAGAACAACAGCACCAAACAAACCTACAGTTAGAGCAGATAACTTCCATGCTTCAACAGGCTTCAAATAGTCAGTCCGCCCCACGTGTGGATGGCGCTGCAGCATCACCACTATTGCCACAGCTTCTGTATGTCCGTGACGTCACCTCACCAAACCCGGAAAGGTTTTCCGGAGAGGTTCGTAAATGTAAGGTGTTTTTGCTTCAGTGTGGCCTAGTGTTTAACCCAGCCCCACATTCTTTTCCCCATGATGACGTGAAGATGTCTTATGTTATTGGCTTATTGATTGGCAAAGCCTTACAGTGGGCAGAGGCTCGTTTCTCAAATTGCAGGGACTTCAGCTGTACTTTTGAAGAATTTATTAAAGAGTTTAAACAGACATTCCCACCTGTTTGTGACAAGACTCATACTGGACGACAGTTGAGGGCTTTAAAGCAGCATAATAGTCCCCTTCCTGAATTTTCAGTCGAGTTTCGTACTTTGGCCGCAAGCTTCTGGCTGGGATAATGACGCTTTGAAGTCAACCTTTTTTCATGCTCTGGACGACTCCTTAATGGATGAGTTAGTTTTGATTGATGATCCTTCTACACTAGATGAAGCTATTTCCCAGGCTATTAGAATTGACAATAGGATTAGGGAGAGAAGGAGATCCAGAGCAGAAAAAGTAAATCGTACACCACAATTTGCAACCTACTCACCACACTAAGTCAGGACTCCGCCCCAACAATCTGAATCTGAACCTGAACCCATGCTAATGGGTCACACACGGTTATCAGTTCAAGAAAGACAGAGACGCAGGGTTACAAGACATTGTTTTTATTGCGGTTCACCTGACCACTTTGTAGCATCTTTTCCTGTTTGTCCTGGGCAGCCAAAAGGCAGGGTCCACCAGCTATGATGGACCATTCACAGAAGAACAAGGCCCCCAGATTCAGTTTGCCTGCTACAATTAGATTCAATCAGCATACGTTGACTCTGTCTGCCATGCATGATTCTGGGTGTGAACAAAATTTAACAGATTCCGAGTTGATTACAAGAGCTGGATTTGAGGTGGAACCACTCACTTCACCTCGTTCCGTCCTAGGCTTAGACGGCAAGAAATTACAGCAGATAAACCAGCGAACTAAACTGCTTGAATTGCTGTTGTCAGGAAACCATAAGGAAGAGATTTCGTTTTATGTGTTTCCAGCATCTCAGGGTTCTATAGTTTTAGGCTTCCCGTGGTTAAAGAAACATAATTCTCACCTATACTGGTCTGAGTGTCATATCGAATCCTGGTCCACTAATTGTCATTCGTCTTGTCTTCAGTCAGCATTCACCCCGAGTTACTCGTTACAGGTTAAAGTACAGGATGAAATAATAGATTTGTCTCGTGTGCCCACTGAATACCATGATTTAAAGAGAGTTTTTAGGAATAATAAGGCTTTGTCTTTACCCCCCCATAGACCTTATGAGTGCGCCATCGATCTTCTTCCTGGTGCCCCCCTGCCATCCAGCAGACTGTACAATATCTCACATCCCAAGCGAAAATCAATGGAAAATTACATTAATGACTCTTTAGCTGCAGGAATTATTGGGCCTTCCTCCTCACCACTTGGGGCAGGATTTTTCTTCTTAGGTAAGAAGGACGGTTCACTACGGCCCAGTATTGACTATAGAGGTTTAAATCAGATCACGATTAAGAATAAATACCCACTTCCTCTGATAATGTCCGCTTTTGAACCGGTCCATGGTGCTACCATATACTCCAAATTAGATCTCAGAAATGCCTAAATTCTTGTCAGGATCCGCCAAGGGGATGAGTGGAAGACGGCCTTCAAAACACCGTTGGGCCATTTGAGTACCTGGTCATGCCATTTGGACTGTGCAATGCTCCTGCTGTTTTCCAGGTTTTAGTCAATGACGTTCTCAGAGACTTTCTGAATATTTTGGTTTTGGTGTACCTTGATGATATTTTGATTTACTCCAAGGACATTGAGGAGCATCGCACACATGTTCGCCAGGTACTTCAGCCTCTCCTGGAGAACCGCCTGTTTGTTAAGGCCGAAAAGTGTGAATTTCATCAGCCGTCTGTCACATTTTTGGGCCACATCCTCGAGGGTGGAAAGGTACGTTCTGATCCGTAGAAGATAAGGGCAGTTCTGGAATGGCCTTAACCAGACTCCTGAAAAGCTCTTCAGCGTTTTCTTGGTTTTGCTAATTTCTACATGCGTTTTATCAAGGAGTATAGTATCATAGCTGCAACCCTCACCACACTAACTTCGTCTTAGGTCTCGTTTTCCTGGTCATCTGAAGCCGGAGCGGCTTTTCAGGCCCTAAAAGTAAAGTTCTCACAAGCCCCTATCTTAATTCACCCCGACTCCTCAAAACAGTTCATCCTGAAAGTTGATGCTTCTGACATCGGTGTGGGGGCTTTTCTTTCTCAGAACTCTGACGAGGGGAGACTTTATCCCTGTGCTTTTTTTTCTTGCAGATTAAGCAACACTGAAAGGAACTATGATGTGGGGGACAGAGAAATATTAGCCATAAAACTGGCCTTTGAAGAATGGCGCCACTGGCTGGAGGGAGCCAAGCATCCTGTGCAAGTCTGGACTGATCATATAAACTTGGCCTACCTCCAGTCAGCAAAGAGACTCAATCCTCGACAGTCACGATGGTCTTTATTTTTCTCCCCTTTTGATTTATGTATCTCTTTCAGGCCTGGACCCAAGAATATTAGGCCAGATTCCTACTCCAGACAGTTTGCCACTGATGACTCGGTGGGGGAACCAGCTCCCATTTTGCCTTCCAACTGACATTAGGAGCCCTTAGATGGGAGATTGAGGATGTCATTAAAAGGGCTCAACAACAGGAACCTGATCCTGGCACAGGACCACTGAACTGCATTTATGTTCCCTCTCAAGTACGTGTTAAGCTCATTGATTGGCTTCATTCAGCCAAATTTTCAGCTCCTGAAAATTTCAGCTCCTGAAAATCCTGGTGTGAGCAGAACCATAGCTTTGGTCCAGAGAAAGTTTTGGTGGCCATCCATACATAGGGATGTCAAAGATTTTGTTCAGGCCTGTGCCATTTGCGCCAGGAACAAGTCCAGCAATCAGCCCCCTGCAGGTTTTCTCCAACCCCTTAGCATACCTAATCGACTTTAGTCCCACATAGCCTTAGATTTTGTTACAGGACTGCCTCGTTCTTCAGGTATGACTACTGTACTCACAATCGTTGACCGTTTTACTAAGTCATGTCATCTCATACCCCTCAGAAAACTTCCATCAGCATTACAAACAGGAAGACTCCTTACCAAGCATGTCTTTCGCATCCATGGGAATCCTCAGGACATTCTGTCTGACCGCGGCCCACAGTTCATCTCTCAGGTTTGGAGACAATTTTGTTTAGCCTTAGGAGCTAAAGTTTCACTCACTTCTGGTTACCATCCTCAGTCCAACGGTCAGACAGAAAGATTAAACCAACAACTGGAATCCACCTTACGTTGCCTGACATCCACAAACCCCACAGACTGGTGCTCATATCTACCCTGGGTTGAGTATGCCCTCAACTCTCACATATCTTCTGCAATTGGACATTCACCTTTTGAAGCATCTCTCGGATACCAGGCACCTATGTTCTCAGCCGACCAAAAGGACATTACAGTCACATCAGTTCAACAACACATTCGCCACCGCCGTAAGATCTGAACCACAACCATTCAAGCCCTCCAACAAACTGCTGACCAAAATAAGCGTTTTGCTGATCGAAGACGCCGACCTGCACCCGAGTACCAGCCCGGCCAGAAAGTGTGGTTATCGGCACGAGAAGTGCCACTCAATTCTATGTCTAGGAAACTTTCGCCTTGCTTCATTGGTCCTTATGAAATTGAAACTGTTATCAGCCCCTCTGCGCTTCACCTTCGCCTTCCAGCAAGCCTTCGTATTCACCCTACTTTCCACGTCTCTCAGATTAAGCCGGTGATCTCCAGTGGTTTGTGGTTGCTTAATCATTGCAGGGTTACTGGTGTGCCCATCTACAGCAGTGGTGTGGGTGTGTGTATGTGTGCTGGTTTGCGCATACATACAAAGAGTGAACATGCCAACTTCCTGTGCTCTTGTTCACATTACCAACAGCTAGGAAATATCCAACTTAATCACGTACTTCATAGCTCACTGCCATATGTCCAACCCCGTCTTACCAGCTTTGCTGTCTCGTGTCACCATCAGAGACAGTTTGCTCTCCACAGGATCTTGTGCAGAGTGGAGGTGCCACTGTTCAATTCAGTTCAATTCAGTTCAGTTTTATTTATATGGCGCCATTTCACAACAGGTGTCGTCTCAAGGCACTTTACAAAGTCAGTTCAATCAAATCATACAGATTTCAAGTCAAGTGCATACATTCCAATTAATTCTAACTATCAAACAGTGCAGTCAGATTTAATTTATTATTCAATACGGTTAAAAATTTTTCTATCTCAGGAAACCCAGCTTTTAGGCTTTATGCACTTATTTGAATGTTTTTTTAGTAATATTACCAAGTAGAAATGCATAGAGAAATTGTCTTGGGACCCGACAATGTCACACTTGACCTGCACTGATTATTGGCTGGATGGTCAGAAAGTAAAAAAAAACAAAAAAACTATTTTTTTATGTACACACTTTTCATAAGCGCTACAAGGTTGCACTGACAACAATATTCCTTGGTTTGAAAGATGCTGCTGAGCGATCAAAACTGAGCTAACTCTTGCTATCAGAGGAGGTAAAAAGAAAGTCTGAGGAAGCACAGGTAGTCTAAGAAGTTATTATGAGGTAAATTGTGTTTTCTATGCAAGAATGTTGGCTTTTCCACCATGGAGACATCACCTGATAAGAGAAAGCTGGGAGTATAACAGACAAGGGATAGTTTTTGAAGAGTACAATTGTACCTGTCATGTAACATACCGGCGCAGGAAATCTGGGCAGCCTTTTTGAAATGATTCTTAAGATTAGGAGCCACTTATTCTACAGGGAATACACACAAAGACTGATGTTTAGACTACTAAGGCTAACTGCATTAACCACACCAGAAATGCTCAGCGCATTTCTTATATATATTCTATTAAATTCTCTCTCTCTCTCTATATATATATATATATATATATATATATATTCTATTATAAGATACCATAAACTAGTTAATGTAAAGTACAATCTAACTCTACTTTCTTTTTAGAGGATTTTCTTGTCATGAATGATGTGTTATGGAGGACCCAGTGCAAAAACACAGACAGATTTTTATTAATGAAAACTTTTTTTCAAATAAGTGTAGCATCTGCTCTGATTCATTGGACTGATGACTCAGAGCAAATGCTACAGAACTGCCTTGATTGGACAATTTTGAATGTTTTGGAAGCTTTAGCCTCTGATTTAAACCAATTAACTGATGTAGTGACTTCATACATCAGCTTCTGTAAGGACATTTGTGCAGACCAAGACCTTTTGCACTTTCAGTAACATAAACCATGGTTTTCTGCATCAGACGAAAGATGAGGCTTATCACAGTGAACACTAGGCTCTGTATACGCACACAGGAAACTGGCACAGGAGATAAAACAAGCGAAAAGATCCCACAATAAGAAAATAAAAAACAGCCTCCCAGCTAAGGTAACTACCCCATGCTCTGACATTGCCAACCTCCACCTTTCAGTGAATCACCAGCTTCCTGTGTGACCGGCAGCAGGTAAGGCTGGAAGCCCTATTCTCCCGCTCAAGAACCATCAGCACATGCTCCCCCAGGGTGTGTTCTCTCCCCACTCCTCTTCTCTGTTCACACAAATGACTGAACCTCAACGGTCCCGTCTCGTCAGTTTCTTTCCCAGGTTGTCTGGCTGTTGAACACAATAAACACCTTACAGCCAGAGTAGTCAGCTACTCTGCTGTGAGGCATATAAGCATACTGCTCCATTATAACCCACCTACCCTCTCTCTCTCTCTCTCTCTCTCTCTCTCTCTCTCTCTCTCTCTCTCTCTCTCTCTCTCTCTCTCTCTCTCTCTCTCTCTCTATATCTATATATATATCAGAATCAGAATCAGCTTTATTGCTTTATTGCTAAGTTCGTGCATACAAACAAGGAATTTGACTCAAGTGTACTCAAAGTACACTTTGCTCTTTTGTTCTGTTTTTGCATTACAGAATATACAAATTTACAATTTACAATGTACAATATACAATGTACAATGCAATATTCTGCATTACAGAATATACAAATTTACAATTTACAATGTACAATATACACATATCTAATTAAAAGGTGCATTTGCAACATCTGTATGCTATTGTTCTGTAATCTATTAAATGTTCATCAGAGACAAAGAGAGAGCGAAGCTCCGAGGCTGCCATCGTCGGCGGCATCTTGGTTGAATAAGCTTTATTGCCAAGTTTGTGCATGCAAACAAGGAATTTGACTCTGGTACACTTTGCTCTGTTGTTCTGTTTTTGCATTACAGAATATACAAATTTACAATTTACAATGTACAATATACACATATCTAATAAAAAAGGTTCATTTGCAACATCTGTATGTTGTTGTTCTGTACTCTATTGAATGTTCATGAGAGAAACAGCTTGGGGGAAGAAACTGTCTCTGTGACGGCTGGTTTTAGCGAACAGTGCTCTATAGCGGCGGCCTGAAGGTAAAACTCTAAACAGTTTATGTGCAGGGTGTGTGGGGTCGGCAGAGATTTTGACAGCTCTTTTCTTGAC
>JAHUTJ010059374.1:4427-15224 GCA_036250325.1 Characodon lateralis | reverse complement strand
TCAGCTGTGGGGAATGGCGGCTGTTCTGTCGGCCGGCCAAACTGCACGTTACCGTAACCACGGTGATGTGGCTCCTGTTGTCCTTCTCTCAGGCAGGGAAAACCGCTTCACTCGGCTTTTAGAGACAGCGTCTCTACTGGGACTTCTCTGGGACAGTTTGCTTCTGCAGGCCTCAGAGAGAAAGTTAAGCCAGGCGTGTACTTTAATTCCCTTTCATGAATGAATCTGCCAGATACACAGAGTGATTCATTTGTACTTATCTTGGTGCATATGATCGATGATCGTATGACACCCTTGGATCCAGTTTGAAGAGTTTATGTCTTTTTGCCAGCAAAGAGACATTAGCGTGCTTATCTCTCCGGCCAGCCTCGCAGCGGAGTCCCGCGTGGAAGAGATCGGACCATTGGAAAGGTGGGGGGTTTATACGGGCAGTGGCATCATGGGAAGTGCGCTGTTACCCCCAATTCCTAAGTTGTGCCGGAAGTAGGTTAATGCAATTTATTTTGAAAGTTCCAGAAAAGTCCGTACCGCATTTCCTGTTGTAACTCATGGCTGTGGGTCCCAAAAGGTTTAAGTCGAAGAAAAAAACAAAACTTAAAGAAAAAACAGAACTTTTAATGAGGGAGATGTAAAATCAGTTGAACCAACTCAAAGTTTTATTGTTGGCTTTTGGAAACATGCAGTTGGGCAATCGTCCAGCACATTGAAACACTACTGTGACACGTGTTACTGGGACACAATTGCTGGGACTCGTGTTGAATTACTGTTGCCAGTTTGAACTAAATGATGCAGAGAATGTCCGGGGAATCAACATCAGTCGGACACAAGGTTTAAACCATTAACAGTGGTTGACACTAGGGATGGGTCAGTATGAAGATCTCTTGAGTAAGACTACTCTACTTTCAAAGCATCTTTGTATTAAAGCAAACATGTAGAATATTGTGCAATATTATTTTATCATTGTTTATTGTAGTTTTAAAACAGGAAATACTTTCAAGCATGCTCATTTGCACTTCTTGTAAGTAAGGGGAAATTGAGTATCCAATTTAAAAAGAAACTGTATTTACTAGCCCGTGTCTGAACAGGCTGCAAGAGGGCGAAAAAGAGCAAAACTTTTTTTTTTTTTTTTCTTCGCAGATAACAGGAAGGAATATCGGAGGGCAGCAAGTTGCTCCGTTATTCCTTTGAGGTTTTGACATCTGTAAGAGAACATGTTAGATTTGGAAATCTCATGGGTTGAAATTCCGATAGCAAGGCTAGCATTACTAAAATAGGATTCTCTGTGTGCATTTGCACGATAACATACTAAAGATTGTTTTAAAAGTCAACTTATCATTCAGTTTTTGTTTTTAAAATTTTAGTAAAACTGTTGCACGTCAGCTGCTGTCTTTCTTACATACCCAGTGTGACGTCACCTCTATTCCTCATTTAAAGCATCAGTGACAGCTCATGGCAGGAAGCCTAGAAAAATATTTTGAATCATGTATCTTTTATTAGTTTTTTAGAGAAAAATGGGAGTCAACTTAGATCCGTATCAGCAGGTGAGTTTTAAAAACGTAGAGATGGGAACCATTCGGTTCCATCTCTATCATAAGATGAAACATGAAGTTTATTTCTATTCATTGTTGTGTACATGTGAGTTCAATCCAGACTAAACCCACGAAAGTATGATTTTAAAGTTTGTACATCATCTTTCACTACAGGATTTTTCTCCCAAACCTCCCGAACATCCTCTTTAATGCTTCGCAAACAGCTTTTTACACTTGAACTGATTCCATTCTTATGAACAGATTCTTATGAAGCTCCTCTTCATCGGCTCTCGCTCGTCCTGTAACCACAGTTGCTGTTTATTCGCCGTCTGTGATTTTCAAATAACTAAAAGAACATCCAAGAATTTCGGCGGTGGCCCAGCTCAACATGCACAGGCAGAGCCGGGCAGTCGCTGCTGGTAATCTGACGGATGATCTTGTGCGTGTGTGCATCTCCTCCGGCGTTTCTACATATCATCTAGTTACAGCTACTTATTCACAGCTGATCAAACACACATTTTTCTTGCTCTCTCTCTGCGCCCACTTTCCGTACATGTGTGACTGGCTGCAGGCCACCTCGTGCCTACGCTTCGTGTGGAGAAACTTTATAGAGGAAGTTTAACAGTCTGTTCTTCTCTTTCTGCAGGGATGCACCTACAATCAAAAGACGGAAGAAGGAGTCACATTTTGTAAGATTAATGAGAAGATGCGTCACCTCGGGACTGAAGGTTTGAGCTCTCATGTTGTGCTGGCCTCAGTTGGCTGACTCACAGCAGTTCTTCACTGGCAAGCTTTATGTTCCTGTACACATGCTAAAGCTGCCAGCTGAAGAACTGCTCTGGTCAGCCCTGCCCTGCTCATTTCAAGAAGAGGAAGAAGATGACAGCTGGTGGGAATGTAGCTCAGTAATCTGGATTTTCTATACTGTTTTTTTTATTTTAACCATTACTGTATTCTGTGTTAATCCATTAATTAGTTTCATGGTGAAATCCTGTGCATTCCTTCATAAATGTTGTAAATGATCAGTTTTCTCCTTCCTGCAATAAAGAACAAGAAGTCTCATTAACTTCAGACTAAATGCAATAAAACCCTGCAGCAGTGATGGATCTCATGTTTAATAATAAAACAAAAACTCACAGAAATGCACAAATATGTCTCACTCTTTTTTTTTTCCTGTTAAGAATCAGATGATCCATTAAAAAAACAAAATTAACAGAAATAAACTTTTGTTTTTTGTTTCCTTGAATTCTCAGCTCCCAAAGCAAGTCATCAAGCTTTATATTAAGTCTGTCTTAAGACTCTAACTGTGGACCTGGTTCTGCTGCTGTTTCGTATACTCCAGAGGAAGAGAAGTGGAGGGAGGAACTTGCATAACGTCTGTTTTTCAGTGCCTTCGGCTCTTCATCAAATTCCTCCACAGCATGTTCATTTGTGATGTCACAGGACAAACATGGAGAGGTGCTGGAATGAATTACTGAGGAGGGAAATGAATAAAGATGGGTCATATTTGAGCAACTTAAATATTCAACTTTTTAAATAGTTTTTATGAGGGCTTCTGAATTAAATGCAATGCAGACAAAATAAAAACGCATCACTAAGCAGTAAATCTGGGCTGTGGTGGCAGAAATAATCATTTCCATTATATGTTGTTACTGACCAACATGAACTTGTGAGTTCTGTAAAGCTTTGTGCTTTCTCAAACTCACCACCAGGTGGTGCAATGCCCTGAAAACAGGCAGAGTGGTGAAAACCGTTTTTAAAATAAAATGGTACCGAACATACTAGAATGTCTTCTAAACCAGCAAGGCCAAGACCTAATTATGTCTTATTAGTGATCCTAAATGTGAGCTGCTAGTTTCTGTTTGTCAGCATAAAAGAGGCTCTTATGATTGCCCAAAACTCAGAGCAACGAGAAAGTCCAAGGAAGTCAGTACAGAGCAAGGGTTCAGAGAATCGCATGTTAGGTACAAGTTATTTGGATGTGCTGCCATTTTTCCACCGACTCAAAGAAGGCTAAAGCTGTCAACCTTGGATGAAAGGAAATAGGTTGGGAGGTCCATGAACCACCGAAGTACCAGTGATTGTCAACTCACATTGGATAGAGATGGTGTCGACCAGTAAAGATCCTACTCCAGAATCAGTACATGCAAGCTGGGCTAAAATTTGCCCACAGTGTTTAACAATATGTTTGGTTTGGCTATGAATAACTATTAATAAGTGTCAAAGGCAACTATTAACAAAGTTAGTAATTTTAATCAAAAGTACCAAGTTGGGGCACCACCTGATTATCAGGAATTAATAACCAAACAGTTCTGAGTTTCAGTTAATTATTGTTTTATAAATACCTGCCTGGTAGAACAATGGATTGGATAGAAGTGACTTCATTCAAGTTACAGAAACTGAAAGATGATCAGTGGAAACAGAATCCACCTGAGCTCAGTTTTGAAGTTCATGAAGCAATGAAGACTTACGTCCATTTAAAATGTTCTTTTCTAACAGATTGCCAACAAATTTAATGTTTTCCCCTCTGTCATTGTTAGGTACTGTTTAGGAAAACTGGATTTAATCAATTTTATAGTAAGGCCGTAGCAAAGCAAAGTGCAGAAAGTGAAACCCTGTGAATCCTTTCCACAGCACATTGGTCTACATGTTAATGATTCACTTTTTAAATATCATTACCGGTTTAATGCCTTAAAACCCATTTTTGAGACTTCCTGTAAGATTTTTTTTACATCTTGAGACTCATTCAATAACTCAGTAACCTCTACACATTTTTAAGTCGTCCTCTTTTCACCAAATCTCCTTTCAAATTTGATATCTTTACTTTAATGCATAAACATTAGGTTTATTTGAATGATTTTACTGAACATATTTTTTATAACTCTCATCTGGAGGTCTTCAAAATTTAGTTGTAATAAAAGCGGTATTGTCATTCTGCACCTGCTATAAATGTAACTGGAGCTCATACTTAATTTGCCAGTTTTACAAAGCAGTCGATAATTATTTAATTAGGAATTAAACCTGCATTCAATAATTCTAGTTTAATGAATGTTACAGAATTAATTACACAAACTAAGCAGTTTTAAACTGTAAATACTAAATATATTTGTAGATTAATATTTTTGGAAGCATTCTTATATCTTTATGTTACATTTACTGGGGGATGTGGTGCTAAACACAAAAATTTAGCATTTGATACTAAATCAGTTATATTCTAATACGCAGCTATTTCATTTTATACATCCAAATGTCAAAGACGGGGTAGTTTTATGGCTCTGGCTGCAAAATAATTTACAGATAAAATGTTATTAACAAGCTGTTCATCTTTTACACACTCTATATCATTGAATAAAGTGGATGCTACTCCCACTGTGACCAGTTTATGGTGCTGTTCTCCCTCCTTATGATCAAGTTGATAAGGAAAAGACAGTCAGACTGACTACATGTCCAACTCTAAGCATCAAAGCAAGGACGCCGTCCATTCCCCTCCTGTCAGGAGAGAACAAAAAGATGAAGCTGCTGTGGTCAAACCAGCACAAAACTTAGATTACCAGAGTACAGATAATACCAGACTGAACTTACCTGAACTAAAAGTTACTCTAATAATTTCAAAGTGATTTTTCTTCCCATAAATGTAGTAATAATTACCAGCGAATACGAACCGAATAAAATCACTAACAGTAAGGAAAATTAGACATTTCATCTTTATTCAGTCACTAAATCTGGAAGGTGTTATCTTGACCTTCAGTAATGATGTAAAGAGCCTCAAGGTGGTCTTTGACCAGACTATATCATTTTAATCCCATACTCAATAGGTTCCTAGGACTTCTTTCAGTAATCCTAGCCATTTTGCCAAAATTAGAATTACCTGCCTCAGAATATAAGAAAAACTAGTCCACCCATTTGTTACTTCAAGGCTGGACTAGTTTAATTCTTTACCTTTACTGCCAGAGGACATACTCGCCACCTTTCCTCACTCTGTTACTTCATCCCACTACTCTCTTTTTTATCTTGATAGATGTTATGCCTGGCCCAGCGCTTCTGTTTAACAGTGACACCTCCCGGGAGGGGGCATCAGCTGAGCTATAGCTACCAATAACTTTATGTTCTCTTTCTATAGTTTACACATGCCTGTCCCTCTGTGTCTAACGCTGACTCCCTCCAGAACATAGCAACTGAAGGCTCTACTGCTATTACTTACTATATGTTCTCAGCTTCAGCCAATAGATTTTACTACTGGCTTAGGTGTTTGTGTCTGTGTTTAGCTGTGTTTCTCTCTTAGACGAATCCATTTAAGGAAATACTGCCATTGACTCTTTTTACTTTTTTCTTTAACATAGAAAGTACTCCTGCACACACTCATCCACACACTGTAGGACCAAACCTGTTATATCTTTGCTTCTTGATCGTTATGTGTGGGGTCTGTCAGGTTTTGAAAATGAACTGAAAATTTTAAAACCTTGCCGTGTGAACCAGGCAAAAAAATAAAATAAATAAATAAAATCCCATCAAATGCAATACAACACTGCCTTATTTATACACACAACACCTAATCTAAACCATCAAAATCAACAAGTTATTAATTATTGGTGGAAATATATTATGATTCCTCTGGCCAGAAGCACCAAGTATGATGGTTTAGAGATTTAAGATGCTTTACTTTTGCACCTGAGATCTGGAGTTCAAACCTATGTAATTATTCTTATTTTTTTGTTTGTTTTGCTGTGTCATTTATATACTGATTAATAAGCCAATTTAAAGAGCCTATGTGTAGAATTAGTTCAAAATCCCTTGGATGCTGATTTTACCAGCGGTGGGGACCAACGCCCGTGTCTGTTTTCAGGTTGCTACTGCATGCAGCTCTGCTGTAAACTGGTTACAGGTTGAGTTGCCTGCAGCCTCCACTTGTAATGCAGTATAATGTTTTCTAATGTATTTTTTTTTAAATCAGATTTATGGTGCCGCAGTTGGTAGCACTGTTGCCTTGCAGCAAGAAGGTCCTGGGTTCGACTCCCGGCCAGGGGTCTTTCTGCATGGAAAATGCATGTTCTGCCTGTGCATGCGTGGGTTCTTACCAGGTACTCTGGCTTCCTCCCACAGTCCAAAAACATGACTGTAAGGTTAATTGGTCTCTCTAAATAGGCCTTAGGTGTGAATGGGTGTGTGCAGGGTTGTTTGTCCTGTGTGTCTCTGTGTTGCCGCACTGTTATGACACTGATTGAGATTCTGGTTATTTTACCTTTCCCATCCATTGTCCTAAACTGTCCACATGAAGAGATCCAGTTAAGATGAAGTAACTTTTAATACTAATACTTGTATTTTCTTTTGCTTGATAGTTAAAAAAAAAAAAATACAAATTAACAAGACTAACACAGGGTGTGATCAGTTTTTTTTCAGTTATTTATTCAAATTGGATAAAAGTTTTTCTATCTAAGGAAACCCAGCAGATTGCATCCAGCCAGTGACTTGCAGCATTCCCTTGTGGTGATCAGATTTTTTTTTGGGTCAAAAAATGAGGGAGCAGAAACATGAGTTTGTCCTACTTTTAAAAAATTGAGGAGCCGCTGCTCCACTTTTCTCCATAGTTGAGGAACCTATGCTTGTCTCCACAATGTATTTACTGTGGGGCCCCAAATTAAATTCGGCTTAGGGCCCCATTGAATCTTCGGCTGGCCCTGCTGACCAAAAATAAATAGCTCTCATGTTTTTAAGGACAAAAATAGTTTTTCCTATTTACATTTCTCAACGGTTTTACTGGACTCAATCCAAAGTCATCTGTAGTTCCTCGCAAAAACAGACACGGAGGCTCCACTTAAAAAACTCAATATGGCTAAACTTTGCAGCAGTTTCTCAGTCAGCAGATCGTGAATATACTGAAAGGCTTGTGATTCCGTGTTCGCTCTCCTCTCTTTCTCCATTACACGCATTTGGCGGCGTCCTCGGTGCTGATCTAGCTGCTGCCCCCGCGCGTAAATGGAAAGCTTTTACGCACCGCGCGTGTTCACTTTAAAAGAGGCTTAATCGCTGTTTTTTTTTTTGTCTGTCCCATGACTCGCCTGGTACTTAAGTAGGGCTCCAGCACTGGTGATGTGCCGAGGAGGTGAGGGATGGATGCGGTAATACCTCACATAGCTAACACCAGAGGGTGGGGGGTAAAAAGCCAGGCGTGCGTCACCGGCAACTAAACGCCAGAGCGACAGAGACATCAATAACATCGCGTTCATCAATAAGGAATCTGGATGGAGTTAGACTGCTTAATTAAATAGGCCGCTCCCTGAATTTGTATGCTTTAATCTGATGACCCCCAAAGGAGAACATCTGAGGGAAGACTCTTCTGCATCTCCACCAGCGGGACAACATAAGACTCCTATCGCTCAGTGATGGCTATAAACACTGATGCAGCCTTCGAAAAGAGTGGCCTGGGCGAGAGGGACGTCTCCAACCCTACCGACTTCCAGGACACCGAGAAGCTGCTGAGTAAAGCCCCCGCCGAGCCGTCCGGGGAGAGCAACCTGAAACCCTCTGACTCCTTCTCCCTGAACATCAGAGGCAGCGTCCGGTCCCTGGACGCGGAGCAGAACGGACGCAGATCCCCGCTGAAGTCGGGCTCTTTCGGGCATTTGACGGCCCCACCCAGGTCTGTTTCCCAGGTCAGCCTGGGCCAGCTCTCCTCCCTGGTACCACCGGGCTCCACGCCTCCGAGTTACCTCTGGCTGGCCGTGCTGTCCTGCTTCTGCCCCGCGGTGCCGCTCAACATCTGTGCCTTGTGGTACGCAAATGTGGTGAGTGCTGCTTTCATTTAGATTTAAGTAGTTTAAGCACTTTCTATCGGTTTATTATAGTTTTGTTTTGGCACTACAGGCGGTTTTCCTCCAGTTGCGCATTTTAATTATTAATGCTTCTTATATTTTCCTTTCCCACCAGTCGAGGTCAGTTCTCCACACGGGAGATATTGAAGGAGCAAGAAAGTATGGGCGTCTATCAATGCTGCTCAGTGGTCTGGCAATACTGCTGGGTGTGGCTGTAATCCTCTTCATAGTGCTTACAATAGGTATGGAAGACAAGCATGCAACAACCACAAAACCCAGGGTCAGTATAGGTTAATATCAATGTGTATGATATTTTTCTCTGCTCTCTTTTTCTCAGAGTACCAACACTGAATCAAGGTGGATGGATAAAGTTTCCTTTAACTTCACCAGATTCCAGATTTGTAAAGAGGAAAGAGGATCTCAGATAGAAGATGGAAAAAACAAGCACAAAATATGAGCAGAAAAAAGTCTGAAGGAATTCCATTGTTCACATTTTTGTTTTGTTTTTCTGCTATGGACCAAAAAAGAAAAAAAAAAAAAGTATGAAGAAAGATGGTTTACGTCATGTACCCCTTTTGGGAAACACTCCTGCTTGATAACCCCACAAACTCAGGAATAAAGGAATGTGGAGAAAGGGCAAACCCTTCCAGATAGCAAGCTAGTGGGATTTTGAGGTAAATAAAACGTAATGTAGGAATTTAAGGACTACCAAAAGAACTCGAAATGGAAAGTGAAAAGATAGAAACGAAAGACAGAATGCAACCCCTGCCTGCTCTGTTTTCCACCAAAAAATCAGCTACAAAGACTGACTGGACTTTTATGGCTGAGGGGAAGAAATCTGTTTACAAAAAGTTTAAAATAGAGATGCACTGATCAGGATTTTTTCCAGGCTGATAACGACCACCAATTGTCTTTGGGTCTAATCTACCGATTCTAGTTTTTGTGCAAGCAGGTTCTATGATAGATGTAGTAGTTTCAAAACCAACCCTAACGTTATCCCCCAAATGCTCTCCTTAGACCCCTCCAGAAAACATGCTGTTGGTTGGTGTGTTTAAAGCAGTGTAGTCCAA
Source organism: Characodon lateralis (assembly GCA_036250325.1). Classification (NCBI taxonomy): domain Eukaryota; kingdom Metazoa; phylum Chordata; class Actinopteri; order Cyprinodontiformes; family Goodeidae; genus Characodon; species Characodon lateralis. Next base: position 5,816 of record JAHUTJ010059374.1, on the reverse strand, counting down.
ACGTTTTGCCACGTGGGCCAAATAATCAAGTTCAAAGTACTCGCTGGTCACTGAAAAAATATATTAATCTAATTAAAAATGCAAGTTCTTAATTTGCCCATTCATAATTAAACTAAAAACGTCATATTTTAATTGAACATAGTATAATTTTTGTAGAAGAGAGACCCGAACAGCTTTGTAGATCTGAATTTTGCATGGTTCTTGCGACCATGCAAAAAGGTCTGCATGGTCGCCTTATTAAAAGAATAAAATACTATGTCCACATTGGGGGTTTAACGGCTTTCTAGTTTACTGGCCTAGTAAAAAGGTTTAGTCTATGCTCGTCAACAGGAACAGGATATGGGTCACTCCTTCTGTGAAAACACTTGCTGTATTTAGTTAAGTTTAATAAATGCGCCTAAGTGTGCCTTTGAGTAAACATTGCTGAATGTAAGTGGTCCTGCTTACTATAAGTTGAAAAGTGGGAATAAAATAAAAACCCTTAACTAAAGAAAAATATATTTCATGTTGTTCCATGCATTTCTCATTTTAAGATCATAATTTGTTGGGGGGGGGTTAAGGCATTTAGTGAATGCTGATTTTTCAGTTTTTGACCTGCCGATAGGAGCCGATCAAGGAAAAGCTGCCCGATTCTGATCTCTAGCCGACTGATTGGTGCATCTCTAGTTTAAGACACATTTATCTCAACAAAGCCTTCCTGCTGTTATAGTGTGATATTCTGCTTCGTGTGCTGACTCGATAAACTGTACTGACTCCTGGTTGGCTTCCACGTAGCTGTGTGGATGTTTACAATATATGATAAACAATGAAATGGGGCGTTTCCCTTTATATGCACTGATGTTGGCACTCTGATGTTCATGTTGATACATTCATACTATATGACTGGTTTACTGTGCCATAGTTCTGCATGGCTGAAATAAACTTGACTGAGCATGACCAATTTGAAAGCTCACCACCTTTTAATTAAGAAACATTTACATCAACAGTACATAATCCCAGTAAAAGATCTCTTTATGCATTCATTGTGTTAACATTACAAGAAAATAAACAGGGATGTAAAAATTAAACATCTTTTAACGATTATTTATCTTAGTTACAATACAGGAAAGCATATAAATCTCTTTGCAACACTCGATCCGAGTTTAGTGGAAAGTGTAGAGCAAAAGTAGAATGGTGCAGATGCCAATCACCCCACCTAGGATTAAAGAGTCCCTCCTCTTGCGCAAATTGATTTTCTGGATGAGGCCGTTGATAGCAGGGAAACGATCTGAAGAGAGGGGAATTGTGGTGAAGGAAAAATAATTAAGATACAAGCAGAGCCTGCCTTCCCTTTACTAAGTCAGAGACAAAAAGCAGCAGGCAAAAAAAATCCCTTAGTGGGACTTCTAA
>JAHUTJ010059373.1:0-15229 GCA_036250325.1 Characodon lateralis | reverse complement strand
CTGAAATATTTCAGTTAGTGTGCAATGAATCTAAAATATATGAATGTTAAATTTTCATCATGACATTATGGAAAATAATGAACTTTATCACAATATGCTAATATTTTGAGAAGGACCTGTATATGAACGACAGGATGTCATCACATCAAAACATATACATGAAGAACTATTTGCCCCCTTACAGGTTTCTTCTGTTTTTGAATTTTTATTACATTTTTCAGGCATTTAAAAAAAAGTTAATACCAGGCAAACATAACCTGAGTAAATACACATTGCATTTTTTAAACAAAGATTGCATCTGTTAAGGTTAAACCTATAGAACACTATGTATTAGTGCAACTGTTTTCTCTAAGTGAGAAAACAGTTGCACTAATACATCTAATAACTCTAATAACTGGGTGTTATACCGCAACTGCTATCAAATGTTTGCAATAATTCCCAGTGGAGATATTTTGGCTCACTCTTCTTTGCAAAACTGAGTTAATTCAACTTCATGGTGGTTTAAGCATATTTGCGTTAATGCCTCTCAATTGGATTTAAGCACTTCAGTAGGCCACGCCAAAACTTTGATTCTGATTTCATTTTTTTCAAATCTTTAATTTTTTTCAAACAATTCAGAGGCGTTGTTTTGATCATTGTCCTGCTGCATAACCTAAAAACATGGCCAGAAACTTTTGTTTAGTATTTTCTGGTAGAGAGCAGAAATCAACTTTTCCATTTCTTGTACAAGCAATGTTGTCCCAGACCATCACACTACCACCTCCATGTTGAACTGGAGGTATGAGGAACTTTTTTTTTTAAAATGTTTTTAAGTTTTTTTTGCCAGATGTATTACAGGACACACCTAAATTAAAAGTTATTTTGTAACGTCAGACCACAAAATATTTTCCAAGAGCTCCAAGATTATACAGATATTAGCCGTCCTTTGTGTCTCTCTTGCTTAGCATTGTTTTTGGCCTTGGAAGTCTCACACGAAAGCCATTTTTTCCCAGTCTCTCTCTTAGTATTGAATCACAAACACTGACCTTAACTGAGGCAAGTGAGGTCTAGAGGGCTTTAGATGTTGCTCTGGCTTCGTTTGTGTGTTGCTTTTTTTGGGTCTTTTAGCCAACTTTGTATTGTATGACAGGTTCTATTTAAGTGATTTCATAATGCTACAGTTAGTAAACTGAATCAAAGTATGTGGTAAATCATAATTGATTAACAATTTAACAAGGGGGGTTAGAACGTAGGGTTAGATTGGTTTAGATAGCTTTAGGCCCTTGATATATGAAATCATCATTTGCAAACTGCATTTAGTATTCACAAAAGTTATCACTGTCTGATTTTAAATTTTGTTTAAAAATCTAAAACATTTAAGTAGGACAAAGAAGTCAAAAATGAGGAAATCTGTCAGAAGGCAAACACTTTTTACAAAACTGTAAATAAAACTATTCGCATTTTAAAAGATATAAGGGAATAAAGAACAGCAATGTGACAGAACTGTTTGTTTTTCATTATGTAAATGTCTGCACATTTATCACAATATCCATATCTGAAGATAAAAAAACAAAGCTCTCATCATAGAAAAACAATGAATAAAGTTTATACTTAACAATTCTAATGAAAGAAAATAAATTTGTTACAGTGCCATTAAAACAAGAGGAAGGTTTAAGAATATCCTACAGTTCTAGAAAAACATCTTTCTGCTTCAGAAAGTTTAAAGATGGATACTGCATAGGCTCTGCTAAAACTCAAAATCCAATAGAAACATTTTGAAAGTGATTAATTTTCTTCACCTGTTTAATCTTAACCCAAAGGCAGGCCAGCCATTATCTCCAGTAGTCCAGGGGCACCCAACATGGCGACAGACAGCATAACATAGAAACCCACACTACAACAACCATGCAAACACAGTCACACCTGAGGGGAATATACTGCAGTATATTAACTGAAAATGCCCATTTTTGGCCTGTGGGAGAAAGCCAGAGTGCCTAGAAGGAAAAAGAACATGAAACTCCACAAAAAGGCCCGAGGGCTGGATTTCAACCCAGCAACTTCTTGCTGTGCGAGATTAGTGACTGCTCCAATATGGAGTCCATTATCTTGTCAAATATGACAAATTAATGCTGAAATGGAAAAATGATTCCTTTCAACCAAGCATATCGAGCTTTGCAGCATGTACTTCTGTTGTGTTTACATTGTGCTGATTGATTTGATTAAAAAAAGTGTTTTATTATGTTTGTGAAAAAAAATATTTTTTGTATTACAAAAAAAATTGATTTCTTACTCTGCCCTGACCTAAAGAAGGAGTTAGACACATTAGTGTTCTAATTCTCTCACAAAATATGACACATGGTTTTGACTTAAACAAGGCTATTCTGACATATTAAGTGTAGGCTTTATATTTGTGTTTTCCTGCATTTGGTTATGGTCATCATCACAAAAATCATTATTGATAAAATACCCTAAGGATTTTTGACTGTCCATCATATTTAGATTTATAGCCACCATATTAAATCAATACAAATTCAGATGATGAAATAAATGAAATGGTACATCTGGAACTGAACCCCACTGTGATAACAATTGGAACAAGTAATGTAAAGTTCCCCAACCTAGGTATCAGAAAGAAAAATCTTCCTAAGAGCTAATATTTACATAAAAAACAACCATAAAACTGACATTACCAAAATAACAACTATAGATTAAATTCCAAACAGACTTTTCTTTTTTACAAGTTAGGGGATTTCTGAAAATTTAGGGGTATCAGGGTATAAGATATCTGAAAGGAACTGCATGCCATACATTTTTTATATATATATCAAAAAATATTCTTATTATTTTCCTCCTGTTCGACAATAATGCACCACTTTATCTTGGTAAACCCTATAAATTCCCAATAAAAATCAATGTTGTAACGTGACGAAATGTGAAATTCAAGGGGTATGACATTTGCTGTTCAAAAGCTGGCAGTATGAGGCAAGGCAGTCCTTTTGTTTAATGCACTACTAGCCAACTGGCAAACAATGTGCAGTGTCCTGCAGCCTAAGGTCCCTGAACAGCTAAGAGGACTATAATGGATTTTCTCTCTGCTTTAAAGTTTATTAATAACACTGACTTGTAGTTTTTGGTTAGCAGATCTGTGTACTCACTCCTGTCTTGTTTGAGTGCCTTTTGCATGGCCAGCATTTTATGCACAACAAAGCCTTGGGGAGACTTGCAAGTAACCAGTAGCTTTGAAGTCTAATGTTTCAGCTCCACTTTGACATACTGATGTAAATTTGTCTCCCTTGTAGATGTAGGTCAAGAAAATTACACTTTTGTTTTTAACTTTGAGTGAATATATTGCAACACAGTTATTATAAACAGCATGCCTCCTTGTTTTGCATAGAATCAAGGCCACTGTTCTTTCTAAAGTAGACAAAGCATCACCTTACCGCAATTTTCAAAGAGCTGCTGTGGTCCTCGTTCTATTATTTCTGTTTCATCCTGCAAAATCAACAGTTTCAGTATAATTACTCATCCTTGATTGCTGAATCTGATCTGGGTTTTTTTATTGCTGTCATTGCGACAATTACAACTAATAGCTCAGTGTGTGCTGCAGCAAACTATACCAGACTAAACTGCTATAGAAACTATGAATATGAATGCAAGAACACAGTGGTACATCAGTTTAAACAGTTGCCTTAATTGTCACTTCTCTGTGAGAAAGGTGAGGAGAGTTTTTGTGTCATCCTGCCTCTCCAGCATCTCCTGTCTGACTGATTTTAATTTGTTCTCTATGAGTAAATCTCCCCCAGGGTGGGAAGCAGGTCCAAAAACACACAAGAGAATGTCTTTTTAATCTCCCATCTTCCACAAGACCATATCACATCAGGTTGCATACCATTCACTAGTGCATCCTCAGCTTTGTAAAATCTGCAGGGGTGCACAAAGCCTGTTTTGGACTGATAGCTGAAAAGGATCAGTCTAGACAACACTAATGATTCTGATCTGTCACTGCATCTGACATCTGATAATATTGAACCCTAATTCTGCCTGTCCGCTCCGCGGACTGACAGACTGCTGAAAGTGCTCAAACATTTGTCTCCATAGGAACATGTTTTGTCTTGCAGCTCCGTGTATCCTTTGATCATCTCCTAATCAGGTTTGATAGAAAACGTATCAGACTTTTGTGTTTTGCTCCAATTTGCAGCATAACAACACAGGCAACCTTTCAGAGAGACACTGAGAGGAAAACAAAGACTAAAATTATTCAGGAGGATTTTTCTTCTGCACAGAGCGCATTTGTTAGGACAGTAACACATAGTAACTAAATCACAACATTCACAAGATATTCAGAGATCTGTCACAGCACTCATAATGCAGGTATTACTCATGAGCACATAAAATGTAATTCAGCTCGTTAAATTGAATAAAGTTGAACTATTTTGAAGTCTTTACAAGTCTACTGGTATTAGGTCTTTGTCTGTTCATTTAAATGCACCACCACCCTTTGATAGCCCAAAAACATTTGCAAAATTATTAATTATACTTTAGTTTTATTTTATACACACTAAATAGAGCAGTATTTCATCCCAGACATGATTGCAGTACAAGAAAAGTCAATTCCATGTCAACTTTGAAAATCCGTCCTGTCTGGATGAAGAAGATGACACTGAGAAGAGAGATGTACCAAAATGAACAATTACGTATCATGATTATTGCATACAAGTTTATCCTTGTGTGTTATTAAACGTTTTTTTGCAATGTGTAAAAAATATACCAAAAGTGTTGAAAGGATACTTGGATACTGGAAGCTGTTTTAAAATTTTTCAAAGTATTCAGTTTATGTTCAGAATGTATTATATTTTCTTAAGGGGCTCTTATTGTGAAAGTTTAACGGTAGCTATGTCTCTTCCTGTATGAATCTTTTTACTACTTTGGCAGTCTTGGTACCTATAAGCCAAACCTTCCCTACAATGCTGATTGTTCAAGGTAGTATCAAGTTAAAGACACAAACCAGACCATTCTGTCTGTAGACCACTAACAATAAAAATCATCTTACTCTGCATTAACCGTAAGGCAGCTGGAGGCAGGGGACTTCTTGTTTCTTTTTCTTTCTGTATTTATGAAAGTCAAAAACCTGGGTTAAAAAGATCACTTGTGTTGTTCTAAAGTCCAAAATACCACATCATTCGATATTTGACTGGTCCAAATGTACCAAGCTTCATGTTCACTACAATCTGCTCCCACCTACAATGTAGTGTCTGAGATGTTACATTTGTTGGATTTTAAAACATAAAATCTGTATTTTTCACAATACGGTCACTGAATATAGTTTTAACCCTATCATCCCTAGAGTACGCCAATTGGAGGACTTTCAGAACCACTTACAAAATTTAGTGTTAAACAAATGCACTAATCACCAAACAACATAGTGATGATACAGATCAAATTCAACAGAAAAATCTAAGAGGCTGCAAGACCATCTAATCCATTTTTACATTTCCCTAACACAACTCACAAAACACCTAAATTAAGGATTATATATAATACATTAATAAATCACCTTTGTGTAGCACATTTCTGGCTCTACTACCCTGAAACTTTATGCTAAACGAACAAAATAAACATCAAACAAAGGCTGAGACTCCATAGATTCCAATAAGATGTGTCCTAATGTTCTACACTAAAGTGTCAGGAAGACAGAAGCCAGAGAAGAACAAAAACAGAAGTCGCTTAGAGAAATGACAGTTGTAAATTTTGTCATTATCTGGCTGTCTTTTACAGGAAAATATGTTTTTGCTGGTAAACAAAGCTATTTCCTGTTAGACTGATATCTTTGTGCTACACTCAGTCAGGACATATTGAACAGGCATTAGGACCCAGAAATACAGATTTGGACTTTCATTGACAGTGGCCTGAATCCCCAGCGAATCTCATTGTGGTGAGTATAGCCTCGTGTTATGACCCTAACAACTGAAATGAGTTATTCACTCAAACCCACCAATGAATTGCAGAGAAAGAGGGATGCGTATGCATAAATAGTCAGGTAGCAGTTGTTGAAGTACTGTGTGTGATGCGGAGACAGTTTTGGTCGCTAGTTTTCTGTCGCAGACTGTCTGGTTGTTTACTGCGCTGTGTCAAAAATGCTTAAAACCATGCATTCGGTTGTGTTGAAAACCATTAGTGATTTACAATATACTCCGGTACATGAGAAAATTAAAATGGCACAGTTGGGATCAAATTGTATGTTTTGGAGACCACGCTTAAACTGTTTATATATGAAAACCTCTCTAGTTTTAATTTTTTTTTATAAGAATAAATCTTGCAAAGATAATGTTAGCATACTTTACTATGATTAGATCTTCATTAGAGCTTCACCAGAATCATTCTGTAAGGAAAACCTTTTCATTTGTACTATGTGCCATCATCACATTTTCCCACTGACAAATATTTACCTCTCCTAACAAATCCCAAAAGTGTTCCCTTTAATAAACGGTAAAGGGAACACTTACAACATACTGAAAACTCAATGCTTTACACTAGAGCCACATTCACCCAATCGCACTCACATACACTGATATGCAGATCAATAGGCAACTCGAGGTTAAGTGCCTTGCCCTTCCTGCTAAATGTTGTTGTAGCTGGAATGAAAACCTACAACTTTCCGATTGGGAGACGACTACTCTCCCCACTAAGTCACAGTCTTCCTCGCCTACTAGGACACCAAAAGTAATTAAATAGACCTTGTGGTTGCAGAGACATTCACATTTATTATGGGTATGCAATTTTTGAGCAGAGAACTAAAAATTAGGCTTACGGTTGAAAAAGTGTAATTTTAAAGAGGTAATACTAACCATAAGATCATTTAAAACAGTAACAATTAACACCAAAAGTTGTCTCATCCCTAACTAACAATATTCTTATTTGCCATGTTTGCAGCGGAATTCAATTTTTATATAAAGAATTGCTTTTTTTCGACTATATGCCTGATCTACTGTTAGAAGGTTGTCATCTGATCCACCATTTCCTCTGTTGTCATCATATCCACCATTTTCTCCATTTTAATTTGCTGATCCTCTGACTGTCATAATCTGCCAGTGTTTTGAGTCTGAGTTCCTTGTCTGTTATCTCTACTACAGTTGCCGTTATTTCTGTTCATTCTTGTACATTAGAGTCATCATTCATTCTTGTGTTTAGATTAGTTTCTTGGATGTTCTTTAGTTAGTGTTATTGTTAGCTTTATCTGTCCTCTTAGATGTTTTGTTATTCCCTGGATTCCCTGTGTTAATAAGTCTCCCTCCTGTAGTTGTCTTACACTCTCTTACCAGCCATTCCTGATTCCCTCCTGATTAGCTCCCAGTGTTCATTGGTCCATTCTCCACCTTACCTCAGGATTAATACTCTGGTTTCATTGTTCTCCACTGGTTCCTCCTGTTACTACCTACTCATGCCTGAATCACTGCCTGTGTGTCCATGTCTGAATTTGTCTGTAAGTCACTAGTTTAATTATTATTAAAAACTCTTCCACATTTCATGCGGCTCCCATACTTTTGTCTGCACATTGGTCCAGTAAACATCCAGTATAACATGACACTGACTTCTCCTTTTGCTCCATGAAGCTCAACTTGTGATTTAAATGCTATTGAGATTCGGATGAGTAACGTTTAATGTTCTTCATCATGATCTGCAACAAAACATTATCCTCTGGCTGTAACTTTGCATTCATTGCTAATTAGTAATTATAGAGCCATACCAAACTCCTGTTATTGGTCAATATTTTCAAGGTAATTTGGGGATTTGTTTATAGTTAGGAGGGATTGGGTTTCTCACAGTTTATTGTATCTCATACCCAGTTGATACAGGCAATATAGTTCACCCGGTAAATCGGCTCTAGCCTTTATGGTTCCCTTGGCAAGACTGTGGTTTAGCAAACAGCTGTGTGTGTTGAAGGTTTAATTATGTTTACAGGCTATTCAAGCTTTATTGTGTTATGTAGAAATCTTGAATAAGTATTAATATTTGCAGTCTGTGTTTTCTGTCTAAACTATATTTAACATCAAATTTATTTTATTTGACAACTATTAGCATAATAATAACAGGTTGTAAGATGAATAAAAACAAAATTAGAATCCATTTGGAAGTTCCAGTTCAAATTGTTTTCTGTCTCTAGAGGTGAAGAAAAAAATTAATGGTTTAGCAATTTTATTGACACAGTAAAAATTGACTTTTTGAGCAATTGTGCCCGGACAGATGTATAAAAAATGTCCTCAGTATGTTTGTCAAGGACATGTCTAGATAACATTTGTTGCTGAATAGTACAAGTGAAACTGTTGCAGCAGACAGACTGCTTGATGTGTTTAACATAATATTATTTAGCTGAGATTTTGGATTTATTAAATAAAAAAGGTTACAACACACATGTAGTTGCACAGCAGCTACTGTAGCATTATTAGGCAACCAATAATTTAATCTGCCAACAATTTTCTGAAAAATGTGTAAATGGTGACAAAAAATAATGATCTTTGCTCTTTGATTTAGAGCTAAACTCTGCTGTTTTTTTAACACTAAGAACAGGACAATTAAACTATTTTGTGAAACATATTTAAGATAACAAAGCATAAGAGAGAAAGTGAAAAGATTCATCTCATCCTCTAAAAACATTTAAAACAGGGATACAGTATTTCACATTCTGTTCACACCTAACTCCACATGTCTTAAAAAAGTTAAAATAATAAAACTTGTGACTTTTTTGAGCAATAAAAGGATGAAAGGTATAAATAATAAGGGGCCTGATATGAAGTAAAAAGATAAAATAAAAATATTAATTCATTTTCGACCTGATATGGCCTCTCTTTGCCCTATTCACATGAGGAAATATACTTTTGAGCAATCATTCAGCAGATAAGCACATATAAGGCTGTTCTAAAATCAGTTGACTGGAGCTAGCCTGTGTTGGCACCACCGGGCCCTCTGATCACAATCAGTAGGCAAGACGGGTGACGTGTCTTGCCCAAAGACAACTTCCTGTTAGGCTGATGTCTTTGTGTTACACTCAAATCAGTCAGGACATACTGAATGGGCATTGGTACATGGTAAAATAAATTTTAACTTTCATTGATAGTGGTCTGTATTCCCAAAGTGACAACAGTCTGCTGACTCTGATTGGCTGACAGTATTATTTATGTCATGTCAGTAAGTACAGCGATTGAGACAGACGGAGCGCGGGTTTCCACCAGTTGCAGGACGAACCCCTACCACCTGAGCCCACCTGAACCTGAACTAAAATGTAGATTTTTTTTCTTATTATGGCAATTTGAGGGGTTAACCCAGGGCACCTTTAACAGATGAATCGCCACTGCTCAATGCCCACAACAATAAATAAAACAAACCACCAAACTGAAGTAAGAATTGTTATTCATGTTAAATTACTTCATACAACCTTAGTGAACCATGTCAGTTTCTTGTCTGTTCCTCTTTAAAGACCCCAAATCTGTTTGAAATATCACACTTGATTAAATTCTTTGTGCAACACTTCGCTAAATATTGCTGCACTCTGACTCCATTACTGCTGTATGAATGTACATTAGACCTGCTTTCAATGTGGCCAACAGGAGAATAAAGAAAACAATCAAGATAATGCAATAATTATAGCAGTTTAAGTCGCATTAAGGCCAGCTGGGCCACTGAACTGATCTGAGCACATTTATATCAGTGGGCATACTGGGCTTTTTCAAACACTCAGGGACAAAACTTCAGTGTCTATTAGCGATGTTTTTTATGTTGGCAATATGCCTTAGCAAAAATGATGCCACTGTTGCAGCCAGTGAAACCACTGACAGTTTAATTACAATGGTTAATATTTCAAACACGCTTGAGGATTCGCCATAAATCATACCTCTTATTTTCTCATGGTTAAACTTTAGGCTCAGACACTTATAAGAAAAATGTCTCATCTCAAAACAATTTTAGCTAAAATGTTTTAACCAAGGGGCTGCACGGTGGCACAGTGGATAGCACTGTTGCCTTGCAGCAAGAAGGTCCTGGGTTTGACTCCTGGCCGGGGGTCTTTCTGCATGGAGTTTGCATGTTCTCCCCATGCATGTGTGGGTTCTCTCTGGGTACTCTGGCTTCCTCCCACAGTCCAAGAACATGACTGTTAGGTTAATTGGTCTCTCTAAATTGCCCTTAGGTGTCAAGGGGTTAGTGCAAGGTGGTCGGTCCTGTATGTCTCTGTGTTGCCCTGCAATGGACTGGCAACCTGTCCAGGGTGGACCATGCCTCTCGGCCGTAGACTGCCGGAGAGAGGCACCAGCGTCCCTGTGGCCCACTGTGGAATAAGCAGTATAGAAGAATGTTTTAACCAACTGATACATTTATTTACCACTTGAGAGCAATATCAGTCAGATCTAATCACATAGAAAGAGCTTGGAAAATAAAAGTAGCTACTCTCTAAAAACTGCTGGGTTAAAACATCCTAATACGGGTTACTTTGCTCACTGTTCAGGGTCAAATATGTATTATTCCACATTTTGTCAAGTTACAGCCACAAACCTCAATACAAATCTGTTTGGTGTAATGTTGTATTCAGCATGGTTTATGATTTGTAAATAGTGAAATCATATTTCAGTTTGACTTGCTCCGACCACTGTGGTCCTTACTATTATTGTAGTCACTCTTGAGTTCTATTAGCTTTTCCCTGCACTACCTTCTCATTTCTCCTCGTCACGTCACATGTAGTCCATAGTCAGCCCAGTTGTGTCTGCTCCTGAGCAGGAACCAAGAAAGCAGGTAATGGGGTGGAAAAATGGTAATCGAAATGCTTGCAAAACGGGCTGAGCGGAGTGGATCTGGTCTAAGTGGAGCCCATGGAAAAGGGGTCTTAGTTGTCCTGTAGACAGATTCTCCCACCTGGGTTGCTTACTATAGGCCTCATGATTGTTTCTCTAATTCATGCTGTCTATGTCCACCCTGTCAGTTTACATGGATGGTCTTATCTTGGTAGGTTTGCAGTAGTGCCATTTTCTTTCTATTTTCAAATGATAGATTAAACAATGCCCGGTAACAAGTTCAATGCTTAGGATATTATTTTGTAACCTAATTCTGCTTTAACTATCCCTACAACTTCATCTCAAATGTGTGTGATGCAAACATACAGGTAAGGTCTATTTACTAATGAAGGCAAATGGATGCACTGGAATTTATTTAGGGAGATCTGAGTAAATGCAAATGCACACAATATACTTGTTTCGTAAAACAAAATTGAAAACAATGTACATTTTTTATTCCACTTCAGAATTATGTGCCGTTTTTGTTTGTCTATCATATAAATCCCAATACAATACAGAGATGATTGTTGTTGTGACATGACAAGGTCCAAAATGATGAAAGAATTTTAAGACTTAAACATTGTATTTATAAAGAACTGCAGTTTTATTATTAAACAATAGATAAAGAATGAACATAAAAACGTTATGCAACAATAAAACCCTTAATTAGGATATGATTAAGAAATATCACTCGAAATTACCAATAGGCAACTGTTGTTTAGTTAGAGCTGACATGCTGCTTCTTATTTTCCAAAAGCTGCACATGCAGAGCAATCATTTATGTTTGCCTTCTCTCTTTGGTGCTGCCATCACTGTGATTATGCACTAATTAGCAAATGTGTAAAGTATGCAGCCTGCCATGTTTAGAAAAACAGCAGGATGAGAAAGAACACAGAAAAATAGAAAATTAAATAATTGTTGTTGATTGCATTCGGACCCATCTGACGTTTTACTAATTTCATCTTCTTGAATCAGGTTTCTGATTAAAATGCACCTTATGGGCTGTTCTTCCATTTTTCACTGCAGAGCACACTTACCTTACACAAGGCCTATAGGTCACAAGTGCAAGGTTTTATTATTTTTCTGTTCTGATAAATTCAAATGTCAAAAGGGAAACATACAGTTGAAAAGTTGTGTTTTTTATTCTATACAGAACTCTGAGTAAAACTAAAAATAGAAACTGGGATTTATGATTTTACAAATTGTAGATTTTCCACCAAGGCAAAGCAAAAAACACTGATTTGCACTGGACTGTTCTTTTTTTTCTTTACATGTTACAAAAAGACCACCTAACTGAGGTGCTCTTAGACATGGCATAGAGGATAAACGTTGACCGCAGCATATCGTAGCCTGTATTATAAAACAGGGCCTAATGCATCATGGGGCTCATAGCTGTCTGTGAAAGAACAAAACAAAAAGTTTTTGCAGCTATCACTGCTTACTAATGATTCAAATAAAGAAAAAGTTTGGCTGTTTCTTTCACATCCTTCCCCTAAAAACAATCTGCTGAGTGAGATATTAAAATAAGCTCCCTTCCATTTATTATTTCCAGTAACTCGCAGACTATCGAGAGTTTTTCACTCATATAAAAGGCCTCAGATACAACCAGAATCATCCCAAGCTTGCCCTCACCTCTCAAAATAATTACATTTCATGCAGAGATGAATGTGAGCAGGTGGCCATTTTTCTCTGCTAGCTGTGTTTCTGAGATAAATGAGAGGAAAAGTGTGTGAGGAATTGGGACTAGGTGCTGTACCATGGCAAAAGCACAACGCACTGAAATGCTTTTCTTGATGATCACTCAGCGACTGTGTGGAACTGTTTCATCCTAACACACAATTATGAATACAGAAAACTATAAAGAGCAGGACTCTTTGAAATGTAGATGTTCACCTGGTACAGCAGTACGGCTTTCCAGTTGTAAAACACTGGATTGGATCAAATTCAGAAGACGAAATTAGCTGTAGGCATGTGCAGTGGTTCTGTAGAGAACATCATTGCAACACATTTTAAAGTCTTTAGACCACAACAAATGGAGAAAAACACAGACAGGTGGCAGTACAAAAGTCTTAACTACATCACTCAACCATCAGACACATACTCCTGCAGTACATGCAGTTTGCACAGTTTCAGGAATGAAAATTAAACCTCACTTAAGCAGGTGCTCTCACTCTTCAGCCACCAAACAATGCACCTGTTAAATATGAAACCTTCCTCAAACTGCTTATCGTCAAAGCACCTATTGGATGTTATAAAGAGCTTTGTAAAAGTATTCATGGGGAGACGGTGGCGACAGTGGTAGGTTCCTCTTGTAACTGGTGGGTTGCCGGTTCAAACCGCCGCTCTGTCTGTCTCAGTCGTGTCCTTGGGAGAGACTCTTCACCCACCTTGACTGCTGGTGGTGTTCAGAGGGCTCAGTGGCGCCGATTGTATGGCAGCCTCACTTCTGTCAGTGTGTGAATGTGTGTATGAATGGGTGGATAACATATTGCAGTGTAAAGCGCATTGGGGTCTCTGGGTACTTGATAAAGGTCTATAAAAGTGCAGGCCATTTACCATAACTCTTGAGCTTTCACATTTTGACATGTTCAAACCACAAATTTTAATGTATTTAATTGAGGTTATCTGTGACAAACCAAACCAAACTAGTGCATACTAGTGAAGTTGGAAGTAGAAGGACACATGGTTTTTTAATTTTTCAAAAATAAAAATCTGCATTTGTATTCAGGCCCCCCAAGTCAATATTTTTGTAGGATCACCTTTAGCTCCAATTACAATTGTAAGTCTTTAAGTTTGCATATATAAACGCTGCCTTTTTTTGTGGCACTGTAAGACGGACAATAGGGTGGAGAGAGAGGGGGAAGACATGCAGCAAAGGTCAACGGGCTGGCACTCGAACCAGTGACAGCTGCGTTGAGAACTGTAGCCTCTGTATATGGGTCACTTGCTTTAACCCTGCGCCAGCCCCGCACCCAGAGATTTACATTTTTAACAATTTTTCATTGCAAATTGGACTGCTCATGTCTTTCTTTACATGTTCTTGTAATTATTGCCCCATAGATAGTTCTCCCTTCTGAGCTGTGCATCTCTCCTGTGGCTCCTGAAGAGTTACAGTGGGCCTCTATACCTAAGCTCTACAACTTTATCATTGATCTGTCTGATGTGTTCCTTGAGCTTCATGAAGCTGTTTGTTTAGTAATGCGCTCTAACAAACTTCTGAGGCCTTCACAGAACATGTGTTTATACTGAGATTAAATTACAGCCAGGTGGACTCCATTTAATATTTAGGTGACTTCTGAATTCAACAGGTTGCACTGGATTTAATTTAGAGGTATCAGGGACATACAAAATGTTAATAATCTGCCAAATAATGTTTCTGAAGCCTTACAGGTTCCTGGTGATGTGAAAGAAGGTGACTGGGTGCTGATTAAGATCATTAAGAAGAAACCGTGGTCTGATCCAAAGTGGGAGGGTCCATTCCAAGTGTTATTGACAACTCCCACCGCTGTGAAAATCCAAGAGTGGGCTACTTATAAACACACATTGTAAAGAGGTGAGCCTGTCAATCTTTCACCCACAGGCTGGAAATGATAAAGCCCGACTACAAAGGGGTTGTCGCCATCTAGTGGAGGCTTTGTCTCAACGTCAGTGAAGAAACCAACGATCTTTCCTAGCCCTTAGGGGTGAGAGAGAGAGACTGACAGGTAAATCTAAAGGGAAGATGTTGTTGAAACATTTAGTTTTGCTTATCATGTGCGTCCTAATTGTGTTAATAATATGCTAGAAATTTCCACAATCTTATAATTTCCAGAATTAAAGAGGTGGATACATGAAGATTTCCATGGAATGTTTATACAAGATATAAATTACTTGTTTGAGACTAACAGCTGGTACCAATATACAAAAATTGTAACCAAGTCCAGAAACATTTCTGGTTGTTATGTACTGTATGTACTGAACTTCCTATCTCTTCCAGCCAGCCCAGGTTGACAGCTAGCCCAGTACCAGCGCCAAGAGGTAAGTGTTTTATCAGAAATAGCGTTTCTGGTGTCAGTACCAGTTTCCTCGTGGTAATGGGTAATGCAACATTTTATAACTATGATGTTACAGAGTTTAAACACTTTAATGTTACAACTCCTGTGTCCAACTATGTGGAGATACTTGCAGATTCCCATTTTTCTCATTGTGTCATGGGCACCGGTTCCATCCCAGTGGGGACTATTCCAATGCGTATGTGTAACACAACTTACTATTATTCTTCCCACCAAGCTGAACCAGGGGGAAAAATCCACGATCTAAAGGGCACAGATGGATTTCACTGGATGTGTGGAACTGCCATTTATTTGCAGTTGCCTCCAAGTTGGAGTGGTGTTTGTGCACCTGTTTATGTCACTGATCACACTTATGTCATTTCAGTTCAACCTTCCCTAAAG
>JAHUTJ010059372.1:0-15238 GCA_036250325.1 Characodon lateralis | reverse complement strand
CCTCCACATCGAGAGGAGCCAGTTGAGGTGGCTCGGGCATCTATACCGGATGCCTCCTGGACGCCTTCCTCGGGAGGTGTTCCAGGCACGTCCCACCGGGAGGAGGCCCGGGGGACGGCCCAGGACACGCTGGAGGGACCATGTCTCTCGACTGGCCTGGGAACGCCTTGGGCTCCACCCAGAGGAGCTGGAGGAGGAGTCTGGGGAGAGGTACGTCTGGGTGTCTCTGCTGAGTCTGCTGCCCCCGCGGCCCGGTGCCGGATAAGCGGAAGACGACGAGTACGAGTACAAGTGTTAAAACAGAAGGTTGGGTTTTTCTAAAACATTCAGAGTGAGATCCACAGCAGTGAAACATCTTTACCCAGTGTGTCAATTAAAGGTGCTACACCTAATGTAGTCGTTAGCAGAAAGTAAAACTACCACTCTTTCTCTTAAAGGATTCACTCACCTATGTCAATGTTCTCCCGTCCCAAGGCCACCAGTGAAAGAAACAGTATTTCTCTATAAATACTCCTGAGTGAAATTCAGAGAAGAGAAAAACAGTCAGCAAACAAACAACTCGGAACCCTAATGAGAAGAGCAACAAGACCGACCTCTGTCGTTTAACGCCATCTGGACGGCGTTTGATCTCCCGTAGGAGCAAGTTGATGGGAGTGTAGACGTCGTTGGTCTGGATGCTCCGGACGATTGTGTTGAGGAGGGTACGGATCTCCTGGTGATCTGTTGGAGCCAAAGTCCCCTTTTTCTCCACTATGAACAACAAACACGAGCATCTTTTAGAAAAGGGACTTCTTACCTCTTCGGATCATTGTCATTGTTGCAGGACATTAAACATGAACATTTTATTTGTCCACATAAGGCCTTTAAATTTTATAGTACTGTTGGTAAAATTCCCAGTTAGAATTTGGACAGTGTCTGAATTTAAACCAATATAGTTGTCTTTTGGTGCCCTCTAGTGGAAGCTGTACATTTCTACAAACAATAAGGTGCATCATGAAACTTTGCAGGCACTCACAGAAGGACCTCCAGAGGAGATAGAGTGGTTCTTCAGGTTCCTGATGCAAGTTGATGTTGTCCCACAGCAGCTGGACGAAGACGTGCTTGCTATCCTGAGACAGTGACGTCAGAGGAAGCTGCAAAGATGACATATTCTTGTTATATAAATAACAGCGCTGTCATAAAGTATTCATACCCTTTCAGCTTTCGCACATTGTGTCACATAACCACAAACGTTATTTTATAGGGATTTTTCTGACTCTGACAGCCCTTAAATAAAATCCAGTGCAACCAACTAGCTTTAGAAATGACGTGTGTGATCTCCATGCAACCTATTAAAATATGAAAAGGCTGAAAGGGTTTAAATACTTTTTTACGGTGGTTTACTCTGGCCTTCCTGTGGTTAAACTGTGAGTTTAATCAGTTCTGTGTGAGACTGATGACAAGAAAGTGGAGTAGTTTTTAACCTGTACTCCATTGTTGCAGTGTTCAGAGGTGAGGATGAGGCCAGGCAGGTGAGACGGGAGGTCCAGGCGGCTGAAGTACCACACCAGGTTCCAGAAAATGATCGGATGCTGACTGAGGAACTTGTGGGTGTAGATGACCTGGTCAGACAACATCCCGAACGTTTTAGAATCAAATGTCATTTCAAGATTGAGGACATGTGAAACATACTGTTAGGTCTTATTTGCACCTGGTCTCCTTCATTCTCCAACAGGGTCTCCAGCTCCTTGCGCAGGACTAAAGGGCTGAGGTATGGTACAGACACCGGCTTGGGATTTGGACGTTTTTTGCCTATACCATCCTGATGAACACATAAAGATCCAATCAATAAATTCCAGTGCAAAAACGGAGGGAAAATGCTACCTTTAGCTGCGTGTTTTAATCATCACAGGCCAGTGATGAGCACTGACCGACACTTCTTGCAGGCTGCAGGGCAGGCTGGTGGTGGAGACACCATGTCCAGGTCTCAGGGAGTAGTCCAGGCTCTGCAGCGGACCTCCAACACTGTTGCTGCGTGTCAGTGAAGTCCCGGTGCATCTCTCCTGTTTCCCTGCTGCCTGGTGCTCCAGGAGACCCAGTGGGTCTGACTGGACTGGTTTTGGAATCAGACTGGAAATGGAACAAGGATAAAAGGAGTCAGGTGGAGGGATCTGCAGTCCATCGGTCATTTTTCACAGGACACCTCTACTTTTTAATGATGTTTAAACACATAATTACTACATGAATGTACTGCAGATGTCCCTGTAGAGGTCAGAATTCAAACTGAAAAAAACAGGATGGATGGATACAATGTTTGTAAGTCTGGAAAAATAATTTCCAGACTGTGCATTTTCCAAGCTTTTTCAGGAAAAAGCTTCAATTTCCAGAATCTTGTGTGATTTCCAGACCAAGCAGGAACCCTGATTGAATATATAATGTTGCATAGATGTATTCCAGATTATGTTGTACCTTTTGTGAGTTCCAGGGAGACTGTCTGGATTCTCATTTGACTCCTCCTTGGAGAAGGTGATGAGGTCTGGGGTCTTTATATCAGCGAAGCTGCTAGCTGTGGGCTGAGTACTGCTGCTGTGAAGACTTTCTCCCGAGGCACTCGGATTCATATAAAAACTGAAAGAAAAAAGGCCTTTCGAATTCAGCTTCTTACATTCAAAAAGAAAAAAGCTGATGATCTGCATCAAGGAATTATTCTGAGGGAGTCGTACTCGGGCATCGCGCGGAGGTCATGAAACTCTATGTGGAGCAACGGGAGGAAGGCTGTTCGGCAGAACGGACAGTTTGTGTTCAGATTGGAGTCGTCGGCTGTCCAACCTGCCATGATCTCCTCATCATACACCAGGGCCTCACAAGAGCGGCACTGGGAGCAGCTGGACATCAGCACCTGAAGGGGGGGGAGTTTAGCAATTACCACAGAGAGCAGAACATCATCCAAGAGGGGGTTTGATCGTGTGGGCCCAACCTCCAGTGCACAGTTCTGGTAGATGCTCGAGGAGGAGGCGTGATGTGAGGAGCTTTGCTCAGAATCAGGACCTCTCCCTGCACGCCCTGGAGTTGCATCTGCAAACACAAACGAACAGCGTCAATGGAAACCTCCGAATGAACATGGAATCTGTATTTTCACATCGTTTTCGGAGATGAGCGCTTACGTGTTTGCTGTGTCCCTCGGCCCGTATCGCTACTGCCGCTGCTGCTGCCTAAACTGGTGCTGCTCTGGTTTAGACCATTAGCTACCAAACCAGGGATGGTTCTTTTCTCAGGACTCTCATCCAAGTCGTGTGCAGACAGCACATGTTCATCCAGACGTCCTGGGAAGCCGCCAGCACCCTGAGGTTGTTCATCCTGCAGCAAAAAGTCAAAATTAGGATAACATTTCCTAAAGTTGCTTCTCATGCTGCCATTAGAGATGGTTTTTATTCAGAAACATTTATTCCCACAGCTGCTAAAATAATATAACGCAATGATCCGCATCACCTCAGCAAGGAGTGATGGGTGGTTCTCCTTTACTTTCCACAGCATGACTGTCTGGTTTTTTGTAACCAGATATAATGTGAAAGAGCAGAAATTGTCATTATTTTGGAGGAAAAAAAAAAGTGTAGTAGCTTTTTTTTAAGCCAGCTGACCAGCAGTACATAGCGACGTATAGGGTAGGGGGAGGGCTGAGTTACTGCACTCCCTCAAGCAGGAGGAAACTCTGGTCACATGGGTACCTTGTCTAGCATCTCAATAGAATGACTTTAACCCGTAGAAACGTTATAAAACTTTTTAAGACCTCAGTCTAACTTTGATACCAGTAACTTGCCCATGCCTCATCTACCACTGGATAAAACCAATATGCTGGTTGCTAATGTTTGTCATTTTCTACCCCTGTTTTACTGATTTCCTAGCAATGTTCATCACTCAACCGTTAGTCGGGGTCATAGGTCTCTTCCCTCGTTATTTTCCAGGACGGAACCTAAAAAGTTTTGGAACAACTGTCCTGGGGGAATACAGATCTTTACCCAACTCCAAGATTTCCAAAAGGCTGCCAACTCCAGCCAAATCCAGCATATTCCATAATACACCGGTTGAAAAGTCAAAGAATAACGTAGAGCAACTTTGAGGTGATCCATCAAGCCTTCCTGTTTGCTGAAACTCTTGCTCTCTGTAGGAGCCAAAACAGCAGACATGTCTCAACATGTCGTAGGAAATTCACTTTCCTTTTAAATAGCTTCTTGCATCTCTGCCTTCATTTTCAAACCCCTCGGTTAAACTGAAAATGGCTCACATTTAGTCTTCTTCCAACAATAACAGCTTCCACACCGAAGAATGTTGTGGCCAACGTGACCGAATAGAGCTTAGGTTTGGTATATTCACTAAGAAATAGGCTGATCTTATTTTTCATTTCTGATTGGCCAGGCTAATCAAGCTGAAAATCCCGTCAGCAACTGATTTTTCAGAGCTACTCTAACTTTAATGCATCAGAATGAAGCAGACTCCAACATAAAGGCATGGATACCCAAAAAAATTTAAAAAGATTGTTTATCGGCACTCACCTCATCATCAGAATAAGTGAAAGCTGATGCCACGGCCCCCCACATTTTACTGCCCACGTTCGCTGCCTGCTTCATGCTCGACTTGAGCACATCAATTTTAGCTCCAGACAGCAAAGAGTCCATTTTGATGCCTGAAATGGTGTTAATGACTGAGCCCAGTGATCCTGCCTGCGAGGACTTAACCAGCGCCGTCAGTGAGGAGGATTTAGGAGCGGGGCTTGCTGTGGTGCTCGAAGAGGTTTTTGTCTTCACTGCGAAAGTCTTGGAGCGAGTGATGGTGTTCGGGCTGCGTTTAGGGGTGTCAGCTGGCGAGCTGCCTGCACTTTTGGCAGGAGGTACTGGGAGACTGGACCTTCGTTCCAGAAGCTGTTTGGACTGATTGCCATCAGTGGTGTCTTCCTTGCCCTGCTGCAGCTCCATGCTGGAGGATTTTGATCCCAGTGGACTCTTCAGACTCATGTACATTTCGATTTCCTCAGCCAGGTTGCGGGATACAACAGTAGGCACAGAGCGCGGCGGATCCTGACTGCTAACAGAAGCAGACTCTTCATGCTCTGACACCAAGATGGAGAGCGGGTCAGCCCCCACCTCCACATCAGCCCTCTCTAGTGTAGCTCCTCGGACTCCAGACTCCTCCTCATGTGATTCAGTGCGCTTCCGCTCACGTTTCTCCTTGTTTACCTCAGCAACCTTCAACTTTTTCTCCTCTGCTTTACTTTCCTCAGACTCTCTGTGGGCCTCTTCCTTTGAAGGCTTTTTCTCCTCCCCAGCCTCCTCCTCCAGGTCTTCAAAAAGTGCTTTGGACTTGCCGTGAGGCGGTGGACTCTGAGCTCCAGAGAGCGCTGCGGTCAGAATACGAGCGTCTGCGCCCATTTGGCTGGCCATGTGGTCCACACCTTTCTCCAGGAGCATCCCAGCGCGGGTTTCAGCACTGAAGCTGCAGCTGCGCTCCGAGAAGGCTTTCTGGCGCTGAGGCTGAGACTGGTGAGATGCATCTACGGCTTCCGGCGAGTCGTCACGATCACGAAGGGACACACTATCATTCTTACTGAGACTCCAGAAGAGCTTTCCTGTTTCTGGAGAGTGTGAACAAATGCACAGTTTGTCAACTGAAGTTGCAACAATTAAATCAAATAGATTATTTTTTTTTAGGCCTCAAAGGTTGCAATAATTACTAAAGTTGGACTTTTGACTTACTCGTTTCCCTGCCACCATCAAAGCTTCCTGTGGACAGCCTAACAATACTGGGGACAGGTGAATGGACATCAACAGGACTGGGGGGCTCTACCACTGCTACTGCACTGTCCACTGAGCCTGCAATGCCACCTCCTGGTGGCAAAAAGAAACACCGACTGTACAGAAAAACAACCTGGAGCATAGACATCCTCTTGATGTTATGAACTGGGTGGTGTTCTTACAGGTCAAAATTCTATACTTCCTCTGATTTAAATGTACAGACGTCTCAGTCATTTGTGTCCCATTTTTAAAGTAGAATGGACGGATGAACTGGTGGACAGATGTATGGACAGACAAGCAAATGAATGGGGAGCATGTGAACAGATTAATGGAGGGACTGAGAGAGATAAAGGGAAAGATGTACAAATAAACAGACCGATGAAAGGCTTGACACGGATGAAGGGATGAATAAAGAGACTAGATGTAAGGTCAAACCGATGAATGGATGAGGGGACACCAGAATAGAAGGATGGATGGACGAGCGAACAACTGAATAGATGGACAGACTGAAAGGTGGATAGATTGACAATAATACCAAATTGCCACCTGTTCACTAATTTGTGGAGTAAAAGTCACTGAGTCCGCCCTACTTTTTTAACCATGAGATCTTTAGATGTTGTTGGAGGATGAAGAACCTTTGGTTTTACAGTCAGTAACTTAAAACACCAGAATAGTTCTGCCTGACATGATAAACTGAAGACCTGTGGAGGTCGATGAAGGTAAGACACAGCTGACGGTACAGTGACTGTGTGTATTTTTTGTATTAAGGTTGGTGTAAAATGTACAAATGTAAAATATCTCCCTTAAAAAAAAAAAAAAAAAAGGTCCTTAAATTAACACTCAGACCTGGAAAGCAGATTCAATCCAGATTGCAGCATGTGTGAGAAGAAGCAGCTTCTCTTACCATTACGGTCCATTTTATCAGCGTTTCTCTTGTCAGCTGAATGCTCATCTGTAGGTGAAGGCTCTGCCAGCTCCTGGTGTAGCTCATCCTTGGACCCGTATCCTTGATCCGACTGTCTTCCTGTAGGAAAAAACACCAGGCTGTTGTCAGAATTTACTTGTTTTTGTTGTTCTATTTTTAACACAGTGATAGGGGGATGGAGAGTCCTTTCTCTTTCTTCAGATTAGGTGAATCTGTACCTGTGTTGCAGCTCTCTGCTGTGTCCTCATTGGGCTCCTCGCCGTTAACTTCGCTGGAGCTGTGAGCGCTTCTGTGACTCACATTATCAGCATTTGTGGTTACGGACTCCTCTCCTGATGCTCCTAGAGGAGGACACAGGGAGAAGCATGATCATAAAAAACACAACGCAAGGTTCTAAAAATTTCATACTTTTCCAGACTCAAACTTATGGATTTTTTAAAGCATTTTTGCTACAAACTCTGTCCGTTTCTGTATAAAACACCACTAAACCTTTTGAAAAGTGGTTTGGTTTTATTATCTGCAGGTCCCACAATAATGAAATAACAATGCTTTAGTTGCATACAAACAAACTTAAAATAGCAGTTTTAGAGCATGTTTAGCATATTAGCTCCATCTTAAGAACCACAAGTAGAGTGCAATTTAAATTTAAAGAAAAGACACAAAATAGGTAGAAAGATTACCCTTTTTTTAATTTTAGAATGAGTATTCAATCAGTAAGTCTGAAACCAACTAAACATTAAAACACAAAATGGTTGGTTGTGTAAAATGTTACAATCCAGGTGTGATTCAACAATGGAAAGATAATGCATCCCAAATCAATAACTCCAAGTGGAAACTATTGGATTTATTAAACTTAGATTTTTGACATTTAGAACATGGAAAAGGGGAAAACTCTGGAAAACATTTATCCATTTTCAATTTTCCATACTTTTCCAGCCCTGGAAAATGACTGAAGCAGATTCCAGACTTTTCAAGGCTGTAGAAATCCTGAGAGCAGACAGGGCGGAAGAGAAATGTCCCGCCTTTTTCACCTGTGGTCGTTATTGTGGGGGTCTTCATATGGGATGATGTGTGGGTCTGAATTTGCTTGAACTGGGCCACTCCACGGACGACGTTGCGCAACTTTGTCCACATGAAGAGACCACTGCGGTTCCGACTCGGCCAAGGGCTCTCTAAGACAGCCTGCAGTCAGAGGGATGAGGACGCTTTGTTTTGTCTGAATATAACGAGCCAGGAAAACAAGAAGAGAGATTTGTGCAACATATGAACGTTTTTCAGGAATAAAAAACCTTGTTGTAGTATCCGTATGTGATGGCGTTGGGATGAACTCCAGCTTTCTTCATCTCCACCAGGACTCGTACAGCCATAACAGGAAGACCCCACACACCACAGAGCTGCATCACCACTCTGTAACACACCTAATGCACAAACACACATAATCAATCTGCAGCATCTGATTTCAATCAAATATTTACCAAAAACAGCAGAACGTTGGAGCGCACCTCATCCAGTATCTCCACCTCTGTGGCCCGCATCTTCAGCAGCACGTTGTAGGCCTGCTGCATGGCTCGGCTCTTAGACTTGGCCAGTCGCATGCCTGCAGGCAGGCAGATGAACCACATACTGTAGCAGTGGCTGAACAGGCAGCGTGCCCACAGCGGCGGGTTGGTGTAGAAACGCTTCGCCAGCTTGTAGGCTTGTTTGACCTCCTGTTAAATAAAAAAAAAAAAAAAAAAGCATACCAAGTTGAGTTTCAATCAAAACAATGTAATAAAAAGTACTTCAGGGTTTGTAGTACAAGTACCTGCTTGGTTCTCTTAGCCAGCAGTGCAGGGCTGCTGGACAGACTCGACCCTGCTGCTCTGGTGCTCAGCGCAGGACGCAACTCTCTGGGACGGTCAAACAGATCCAGCTGCAGCCGGGGGAAGCCTTTATAGCTGGAAAATATGAAAGTAAGCAGGAGGAGAAAAGTATTTCAGAGTGAATTAAAGTTAACAATGGGTGGATTTCCAGCTTCAAAAGTTACACTTTTAAAACCAATAAAACTTTCTCATACTGCTCCTATAAAGCCTAGTTCTTCCAATGATTTGCTACAAAGTGATGGAGTGGATGGAGTGTTCTCCAGTTGTATATAATGCAGAGTAGCATTCCCCCTCCCCCACCTGCTGCTGTGCACTATCAGTTGGATGGCTGAACAAAGGAAATTCTAAAAAGATAAGACTGGGAATATAACTGGTTTCTAAAGAGCAGTCAGTGATGGCTTTAATATTAGACACGAAACAGCATTTTGCCCTTTTTAAGCAACACTCTTGAAACTAATGCTACGAGTGTCTGCATGTCTCTCTGTAAAATAAACAGTTTACTGCAGTCTCGCTGATGCTGTGGATAACACGAGCTTGTCTGGTTCCCAAAATTAACCCTGCAAAGAGATGAATTGAATTTGTAATAATATTTTGCACAATGAGCACATTTACTATAGCACACTTCTATTTATCTGGTGTTTACTTGACAAATGTGTATAAATGTACAGTGGGGGTCAGGCTGCAAAATAAAGGAACCTGCAAAATCTGAAGAAATGAAGGATGGATGGATGGATGCAAGGATGGATGGATGCATGGATGCAAGGATGGATGGATGCAAGGATGGATGGATGCATGGATGGATGCAAGGATGGATGGATGGATGCAAGGATGGACGGATGGATGCAAGGATGGACGGATGGATGGATGCACAAACAGATATAATAAAAAACTGTCATCTATTGAATGGATATGGAATGAAATTGAGAATAAAGTCCATACTCCATTTTCTTTTGCCCTAACCCAGACTTCATGGTAACCTTGGATTGAATACTTTGGTTAGGTCTTCAATAATCTATGTACAACTGCTTATAACCGGCCTGGTGTTTCTGCTGAGAGCCAATTTAAATTTAATCTTATTAATGCGGACTCAGAGTTCCGCTTTGATCTTCAAAATATTTTGATTTTAGCCCGACTTTCAGTCCTCAACCGTGCTTTCTACTTTAAAACACACCTGCATCAAAATTCAATAACTACAAATAAACATTTTAAAGATTATTGTAACTATAATACAGTACAGCATCATGCGGGCATTGTTTTAGCAGCAGCAAAACCAGAAGCTGCTGATCATATCATGTCAACATGTTTGTCTTTGGTTTTAGTGAAACTGTGATATTTTTGTATAAGGTTATCACTGTTAAAATCTCATACTGACATGTGCCCAATTACAGCTCAGGGTAACTTACGTGTACCGAGGAGCGGGTTCAGATCCGTTGTCAGCTGGAGGTTCTGGAGGCATTACGAAGACTGTGTGCTCGCTTTTTTGAGACTCATCCAGCTCCAGCAGCTTGGTGTCCTCGGATGAATCTCCTTCAACCTGCAGCCAAAACCACAACTAGATCAGAACCAAGAACTCTGCATGTTCAGTTCTTTGCAGAAAATAAACATCATTCACCATTGCAAAAATCGATCTTATTAATTTCGCATTCGATGACCCAGTGTTATCTTTTAAAGTGATCTTCAGATCAGTTCTCCAGATTTTCTGAAGCGGTCAAAGTTTTTGGACTTTGACTGCTTTCTCAGTAATCTTTAGTCCCTTTATCATAGTAACATATCTAATCGTAGGTATAACATTCTGACAAATGACTTCAAAATTACAATAAAGTCTGAAGCCTTACAGGCAAGAAGTAAACAGAAATGAGGAATGACAAGATTTCTGTACAGTACTGTTGGACAGAATGCTTTTCTGATCAGTCAGTAAAATGATAGTTAGGATTAAAGGATAAGGAGAAAAGCAGGAAATGTCCATGCCCCTTGTTGTAAACATTCATCAAAGAAGGAAATGCAGCAGGCTTTCCTTGTTTAACGTTTAAACTAGCTTTTAAATGCAAAACCCGCTGTGGAAAATCTGATTAGACATTACCTTGGTACCCTTGTCGGTGATTTTATCAGAGAGAAAAAGCTGCAAGAAGAGGAAAAAGAGCAAAGGCAACAGAATGAATCAGAGGAAGCTTGTTCTCCCCGCCCCTCCAAACGTCCCAATGTTATTTGGTCAATAAAGCAACGTAAAACAAAGGCATTCTGGAAGGAAAGGAAAATAATAGCGGCTGGTGATTACCTTCTCCACACAGTCATCAAAAAAGGCCAGGCCGGTGTCCTTGTCGCTGACAAAGGTGCACTCCTCAATAAAACGGATGAATATCTGGGTCTTCGTGAGCTGGGAGTAAAACTTCTGATGGGCGCGGTCTCTGCTTTTCAGGAATCCTACAAGGAGACATCATGGAGTCGGTTTCATGATCATTTCCCATGTAATTGTCTCAAGGCTTGCTGTTCTGTAACATCCATGATTTCCTCATAAATACAAAACGTCCTCACTAAAATGTCGCTTTTTATTTTACATGAGCGAGCGTCAATGATGAATGATAGGGGAGCTATTTAGAGAGTTAAAAAAGCAGACGTAAGAGGATTCTGTTCGATGTTTGGGAATAGAGAGCCAACTGGGAACCATTTTCCCAGCAACAAGAATTAATTAACTTTTATGACACCTGATCAGACAGGCTTGCTGAAGGTCCTTTGCTTACCTTGCAGGTCATAAAGGGAGTCTGCAGCCGTGGCCTTCTCAGAAGGCGCCTGGGTGATGGGTTTGAGGTAGGAGCGGTAGCCCTTCAGGATGGAGGCCATGAACCGAAGGAAGGCTTCCTGGATCTCCATCTCCAGGGACATCTTTTTCTTGTACCACGTGAAGTCCGCGTCGATGGGGGTCAGATCCAAAGCAGAGTCCTCGTGTGGAGCTTGGCAAGCTACCACTGAAACAGCAGCAGGAAACAGACGGCTGAACATGTTTGTACTCACCTTGAGTCAGAAGGTTCACCTGCACAGTTAGGTTGAGCTTTCCTTGGCCTCTTTATTTCAGGGATTTTTTGATTCCCAAACATTTTTCATTTCAAAATTCTGGACCATCCAGGCTCAAATTTCACCAAAAAGCACCGAACTATGAATTTAATTAACATTAAAATAATTAAAAACAGGCGAAATTTGATTTCAGCTTTGCTTTCTGTTAATGTCATGATACATGTATTTGTTTGAACTAGAAACATAAATTCATTCAGTTTTAACCAGTGATCTGAACAAGAACTACTTTCGTAGTTCTCGTTTCCAACTTACAAACTTTGTCCAGAGGAGTTTAGGTTTAACTGTGTGATCTGCTGCACTAATGTTATTTGTTATATAACGTTTGAGCAATACAATGCAATACAGAACTTAAAACCTGCAATCCTTAAAATACAACAAAATCAAAATCCAAGTTTCAAAAGCTTGTTTTTGCCCAGTTTCTGTCACTTCATCTTTGATCAGCAGGTAAATGAGTGGCATTGGGATGTTGTTTGTACCTGTGACCAGCTGGTGGTGCAAGTGGCTCAGAGAGCTAATCAGACTCTTGCAGGGTTTCTTTGGGAGGTACTTCCAGTTGCTGTGTTTCTTCTCATCAGACCTGTGACATAAAATACCAGAGTCAGTCACCTGGAAGTAACATGAAAAGCTCCATGAACATCTGAACTGGGCTCTGGCTTCGGGAAATTGTTTGCTTCAGGCTTTTCTAAGAGCTGTAAATGACAGTGTGGAATCAAAGCACCACATACAGATAGATGGTGTTGGTGTCCAGGTCCACACAGACAACATCTGGCGGAGGGTCGTACAGGTCAAAGTAACGAGAGTCGACGCCCACAATGAATGGACACGGGGCGTTGAGGACGTCTGCCAGAGACAGCGGGCACAGAGGGATGTAGGGACACTGCCACTGGAAGGGGAAAATCATCTGAAGACACACACAGCACGGCTGGGGGTTAGGAAAACAGCATCTGGATGTATAAATATTTACATGCTACAGACGTGACATGTGTTTTTCAACAGGGATCCACTATAGTGCATCAATGATTTCTAAAGACCATTAGATCACATTCTCATTTTCGCAACCACAGAAAATATATATGATTTGACGTGTGGCTGAGGTAGAGAAGTCCTATTTGATGTAACCGATTTATAGCAGCAGGTGGATTTTTGAGGATTTCGACAGTGCTGAGAGTTTAACATGACGACACACTTAAGTCCTGGAAGTAGAAAGGCAAAAAAAGCTGACATTAGAGAAAAAATAATAGGTTAAAAGAGCTAAAATACTACCAGGACATTTTATTGTTATATTAGCTGTATTTTAGTTAAAATTAGCTATTTTCTGACCATTTCGGCCAACAGAAAGTGGGTTCTTTAGGCTTACTTAGTTTTTCCCCTCCTCTTTAACCTGTTTTCATTGATTTAGTGCATGCAGGAATCCTCCCTTCCCTCGGACATCGGTTTACTCTAAATGCTGGACGTGCAGTTCAAAACATTTGGATAGAATTACTGAATGTATTTAACTTTTTGTATACCTTCCATATGTAACAATCAATCTGTCATTTATGTGCTAAGTGGAAGGAAAAGGACAGACGGTACTTTCGTTTACACATGAAAAAAAATCTGAAAAGCAGGGCATGCAATTGTATTAAAACCCTTTTAATCTGATACCCCTAAATAAACTGCAGTGCAACCAATTGTCTTCTCTCTATGTTTATTAGTCTAGCAGTTCTGTGAAGGCCTCAGAGGATTGTATGAGATGATTGGTGAACAAGCAGCACCCATGAAGACCAAATAACACAGCAGACAAGTCAAGAATGAAGATGTGGAGAAGTTTAAAGCAAGGTTAGGTTATAAAATATTATCCCAGGCTTCAAACATTTCACTCCGCATTGTTCAATCCATATTCTGAAAGCAGAAAGAGCATGGTGCAACAGCAAAGCCGACAGGTCGGGGATGGAGAGCATTAACCATAAGAGCTGCCAAGAGGCTCATGGCAACTCTGGAGGAGCTGGAGAGATCCACAGCTCGGTTTGAGAGAATCTGTCGACATCACATCTATTAGCTGGGAACTCCACAAACCTGGCCCTGCTGGAAGGGTGTCAAGAAGAAAGCCACTGTTGAAAGAAACATGTAAGAGGTGTAAGGGACACAACAAACATGGAAGAAAAAGCTCTGGAAACCTAAAGCTGCACAATAAATACAGCTAAATATAGGACATTCCTGAAAGAAAACCCATCAGAGGCTGGAAAACACTTGACACTGGACTAGAGGTCCCCACTCCTGCAGGAGAAAGACCCTAGAAAGAAATGGTTTAGATCAAAGCACATTCACCTGTTAGAAAGGACCAGACCTGATAAGTTGAAGCCTACAACCAAAACAGAGTATACTTTCTTTTAGCCATTACTGTATTTTCCAACCCATATATACAGTAGAGCTTATGATAGCTATAACTCATGCGACTCAAACAATCTCTGATACATCAGATGACACATCAGACACAACATCACACAGGAAGTTTCCATTTACTGTTACACTTTAGTTCTCTTCATGTCCTTGGGTAAATAACCAAACAATATCAGAATTTACTCACAGCCACCACTGCCTCAGCCACTCCGGTGAGCACGGCCGGCCTCAGCGAGTGCAGCAGTATCTTGCTCTCCAGTAGGACAAAGTGCAGCAGCGTGGCGCAGTTTTCTGCACCCAGATTCATCAGCAGAGTGCCGTAATCTGCCCCACTGACAGACAGGGAGAGAGCCGAGGTTCAGGCGGTGAAAAAGAAACAAAACAAAGAGAACAGGAGTGGAAACATGAAAGGTGGAAGGAATGAGGGGAGAGTCTACAACTGGGCATTAATTAAAGCAAGAAGTCATTTTTTAATTTTGCACTATTGTACTAAAAAAAAAATTTTAGTCTAGAACATAATCCAACATTTTGTGTAGAACAGCACGTAGGGCGCTGTTCAGTTCAAACTGAATAAAAACTTGAATATTCTTTTTTTTATTGTAAATTGAATTTGCCAATCCAATAATCTTGTCATGTCATACACAACCTGCTACCTTTGAGCCCCTTTATTGGTAATAATGGTTTTGCTTTTCTGTCCTGTCTGTCTTTTTCTGTGAGTGCATCTATTTAAATATTGATATTTAGTACCTGAGGGGTAAAGGAGTACACACGGGCTGAGAGAGTATCAAAGTGTCATGTGCTGAGAGCTGCAAAAGAAATGTCAATATTAGAAAAGTACAGAAAAAACATTCAAAACACATTTCTCTTTGTGATCAAACAAGCTGATAATATTTAAATGCACTTCATTCAGGAAAAGAAAAATGTTCTACTTCTAGATACACTTTAGTACACATTTGTACAGCATCAAAGAAGTTACCAAAACTGTAGAAATATGGCAACTTGCAGTAAACACATGGTAAGACAATAATATATTTTGTTCATCTGATTTCTCTTCTATTAACATGCCTTACATAGGTGCCTTTAGGTCACACTGACAACACTCTTCAATGTGGATGTACAGGGGTTGGACAATGAAACTGAAACACCTGTCATTTTAGTGTGGGAGGTTTCATGGCTAAACTGGACCAGCCTGGTAGCCAGTCTTCATTGATTGCACATTGCACCAGTAAGAGCAGAGT
>JAHUTJ010059370.1:0-15252 GCA_036250325.1 Characodon lateralis | reverse complement strand
AACAGCATCATCTGCCGACCTGTTTGCTCGGTAAGCAAATTGCAGGGGGTCCAGCAGGGGGCCTGTGATGTCTTTCAGGTGCTTCAACACCAGCCGCTCAAAGGATTTCATGACCACTGATGTCAGGGCTACAGGCCTGTAGTCATTTAATCCTTGGGTGGTGGGTTTCTTGGGCACTGGGATGATGGTGGATTGTTTGAGGCAAGAGGGGACCTCACATTTCTCCAGTGACTTGTTGAAGATCCTTGTGAAGATCGGAGCTAGTTGATTTGCACAGGCTTTCAGGCATGATGGGGAGACGTTATCAGGTCCTCCAGCTTTCTTTGTTTTCATGCGCTGAAAGAGCCTGTTTACATCTTCCTCAGAGATCTTTAGTGAAGGCGGAAGATCTGAAGGTAGGGGGTTCTATTAAAAGAATAGATATAGATATAATTTGTGCTGCAGTTCAGTGTTTTCACTCCTGATGTCACATTTGTTAAAGGCAATCCTTTTAATGTAAAGGGTGGTTTTTCTGCTTACTGATTTCGTTGCAGCCATGGTTTTCTCCAGTTTTTTCAGGTTTAAGTTCACCCTGTTGATTCATTTTATCTAATCCGTACGCCTGTTGCTTATCCAACACTCACACCCTCAGTATCCACACCTGTTTTTCTGTCACTTCCTCTTGTTTGTGTCCTGCTCATTTATTACCTCGCTGGTTTCTTTATTTCTCTCTGTGTTTCCTCCATGCTTTTGATATTTTTGTTCTGGCATTGTTTTCACTTTTGTTTTCTGAGTATTTTATCTCCAATATACCTGCAATCAGGACATTAACTATTCAGCGTGATTATTTAAGTTATGTTGTATGGTCATATTTTTTAACAATCCCAAATTGCCATTGATTAGACATTTTAATACACAACCACTTTAGGCATAACTGAAAGACACGGTTCAGGCCAAATATTGAGCATTTGAATGTTATTGAGGACAGACACAAAACAATGTTCAAAATTATAAGGGCAGGTAAAAAAGTACAAAAAATAGAAAAACTGTACAAAAAATAGCAAAAATTTCCAAAGAGTTGGGAAATCAGAGACTCAAAGTGTCACGGTGTGACATTTTGGACTTTCTTTGTGGTTTTTGGTTTGTGTCTTTTTATTAATTAATCCCTTCGTCCATGTTTAGTCTATGCATTAGTTTCACCTGTTCCTTCTGTCTCCCTGCCTCCTTGTCTCACCTGTTCCCTCTTCCTTTGATTAACTGCCCTTTGTATTCCCTTAGTATATTAGTTAGTCTGTTTCATGTGTTGATTGCTGGTTCCTCGTCTCTCAACTCGGGTCTCTATCCTTGACTGCCATGTGTTCCATGTTCCTGCAGTGATTTATGTTACGTTTGGGTACCTCTGAATAAAGTTGATGATCACTCGACATGCGGCTGCCCAGCTCTTACCTGCACTTTGGTCCGACAACAAATATTAATGTGACACTATGACCATGAAAGTGATTGGAGCACCTGATTTCAGTTATTTGCGTGGGTGAGCGAATACTTTCGGCAGTATAGTCTGGATGGTATTTTAGGGGACACCATCTTTTATAACTTCCAGTTTGAGGTTTAGGCCCTAAAACTGAAATAAAACTCCAAGATAACAAAATGTTTACCTGCCAAAACATTTTTTTTTTCATTACAAATCTTTGCTCTTTCTCTTCTTTTACTTAAGTTTAAATTGTAATTGCATCTAGGCTCCAGGTCTTTTAGTATTTGTGTTTTTGTTTCCTGCTTTGCTGAAGCTTTTATAGCCGCAGGTTCAGATGTTTTCATTTCAGTCTATGTTTTGTTGTAGCCATGTAAGCTAAAGACAATGACGAGCACAGCCTCTTTTTCTGTCTGCTGTCAGCTTCGCTTTCTGAGCATCTTTCTGATGGAGCGACATTTTGTTTCTACTGACGGTCAGTGAAGACTTATGCTGCCTCCGCCTCCTTGTGTTTTCTATTTTCTTGCCAATTCTACTCCTCTCGGCTGCCGCAGACGTGACAGAACGGTGTGAAACTCCGTGACAGCGTTTCGTTTTCCTCCTTTTGGTCTCGTTTGTGCCTTCTGGTGAATTTGAGCACTTCACATGAAACATTTCCTGCTTCTTTTTTCTTCACTCGGCAACTTTTGACAAATCACACATATATTTTCATCCCCCGCCAAGGATCTTTCACAGTGGATGAAGGTTGCAAAAGCTGATGAAGATCGTTCACTTCACAGTCCATTTATTAAAATCATTAAAAACATTCAAACATGTAAATGCATGTACTGGGGTGTGAAGTCATTTCCCTGCAGCATACAGAAACACATCAACCCCCGAAAGTCAGCTACAAAGTTTAATCTTCATCAACTAGAGAGAAAGTGTTGACACACCCGAGCAGTCTTAGGTGATTCTAATCTACCAACCTGGCCTCCACAGATTAGACACATTCCTTCAGGGAAACATTTGCATCTATTTGAATATGTTTGGTTACACATATATCTTTTTGTCAGCTTTGTCAGGCAATTAACTCAACATTTATCAGATTATTTTTAGTCCAACCAGATGATGTGATACTTGATATTTATCTCCACTGGAACAAGAAGGAGACAATATTCATTGTTCTTAATACGCTCCGTTTCTGGTTATTGTACCAAACTCTCCGATTAGCGGTGGAGGCTTCTGGTATTACAGTATGCATGGCAAGCTATGCTGAGTGTCATAAATAAATAGAAAGATAAATACAGCTGGCGGACTGGATAATTCAAAGAAAAATAAAGAAAACTGAAATCCTGAGTAAAATTTGGGATATTCTCTGATGCTATAATGTCCTGGGAGTCAATTAAAATTTTAAATAAGATTCTTATATTTTAAAATAATAAAACCAAAAGCGAAAAGTTAAGAATTCCTAGATATAGAAAATAAATAAATAAAACAAAATAAAGGATTAAGATTTTTTTCGGGATTTAATCCTGAATGGTTAAATTTGCTCACAAATGTGTGATGTTCCAGTACAGAATATCCTTGTTTATTTTCATAAATTATGCATTTCATTTTTTTTTGCAGTTGATTCTACGCCAAAGAAACACTGTTATTTTTTAAGGTTATCCAGCCGTAGAATACAGATCCATAGGGATAGACAGAGAAAAATACATTTTCTACATTGTGTATTGACAGCGATGTTGGGCAAGACCAACATGTCGTTAAATGTGCCGGTTTAAGACTGGCATTTACCCTGATATTGTTTTGTCAAGTTGGCAGTATTGATGCGATAGGATGTTAATATTTTAGGCAAACTCTTTTGAAAATTGTCCTGAGCCATTTTACCTTATCCATTACTGTTGTTATGCCAGCTGCTATATTTACTTAATTATTCCATGTTTATGCTCCATTCAAGAAAAATGAATGAAATAAAAACAAAATTGACTTCTATAATATCAGAGAACATCTAGGGTTTTCCATTTAAGTATCTAGGTTTTTTCAGTGTTTTACCCCTCCCTAACTAAAATGAGCTCAATATGCAGTCCACTGTTTTGAGTCTAAATGTTCTTATAGGGAGGCTGCAGGAACGATGTACAGTATGTGAGCAAAAAGATAAAACTCCCATTTAAAAGATGGCACCAAAACCAAGGCTGACAAAGAAGACTTCTATAATTCACATTTGAAAAAAAATGGCACAAACATTTGTTTACAGATACTGGTCAAACTTTCCTTCGAGTTATTATACCAGTGCCCTACTGCCATATACTGGACTGGAGAATAAGTCCATAAACCTATGAAACATAAACAGTCCACAGCCACAATGATCAGTGGCATTAGAAACATTGAGTATGAGCACTGACCATTGTCAATTTGAAAAGTATGAAAAAAACAATTTAGTTTCATAGAAGTCTATCCTGTTTTTAATGGTAACTGGTAGTAATGCAAAACATCTACTACAAGGTGGCAGTGGTTCAACAAGTTGACAAGATAAAAAAGCATCCAAATACAGAAAACTATTAGCTGCTAGACTCAGCAAATTCAGCACATGTTTAAACTCAGTGGTGAACAGTTCATCACAAAAAAAAAAAAACTTGTGGAAAATGAATGAACACAAATATCTTTGACTATTGCTGTAAAGTCAGTCTGCATCATCTTGGTCCTATTCTTTGGATGACTACAAGAAAATAATTTTATTATTATATGTTTAAATCCTGAATGTTGCAGAAAGTTTTTCTATTATAGTCTGATCTGACTGATTCTGCACTTTGCATCAGAAAAGTCTCCAGTGCATACAGGTAATGTATGTCTTTATATCCAACCTCTGACCCTCCAGTGGGGCTGTTAACTCACTTTAAATAGAAATCCATGTGTGTGTGTTTTCAAGACACCCCATAAGTCACCGAGGCATGTGATGGCTATTGATCAGGCAATCCTCCTTGACACACACACAGACACACACATACACACTGTTCGCATGTCAACTAGTTCACACAGCTCTGAGCTGATGAAGAGACATCTAGAAGCATTTGACCCTAAACTGTGTAAATTAAGAAAAAAAAAAAAGGATGGAGATGGGTTAATGTCACTTCAGGTATCATGAGGCATTACCTGGACCCTACAGATGTTGCATAGGCGGTCCAACCAGGATGGCACTTTAATACGTGCCATATCCAGACTTGCTGTGTCTCCCTCCACCATCTCAAGAGCATGGCTGAGATTCCAAGAGACAGGCAGTTACTCCAGGAGGGCTGGACAGGGCCGTCAGAAGTCTTTAACCTATCAGCAGGAACAGTATCTGCTCCTTTTGGCAAGGAGGAACAGGATAAGTACTGCCAGAGCCCTACAAAGTGACCTACAGCAGGCCACTGGCGTGAATGTCTCTGACCAAACCATTAGAAACAGACTTCATGAGGGTGGCCTGAGAGCCCGATGTCCTCTAGTAGGCCCTGTGCTCACTCCTCACCAGCCGCACCATGGAGCTCGACATCCATCCATACCTGCAGAGTGGCTGGTCTCAAGACTTTCTTAAGAGCTCAATGGGAAAGAGGCAAGGCACATGCTGAGCAGGCTGTCAATTGCAGGTCAAGAATTAGCAGGAGGTTCCATTGTTCTGCCTCTACAATGCAAAGTATTGTGATACCATTTAAGGAATCTAGAAGATCTTTAAGGGACAAGCCATTACTGGATAGCCATGATCTTTAGTTCCTTAGATAGCACCGCGCAAAGAACCATCATTCAAATATAGCTGATATTACCAATTGGATAAGGGACTAGTTTGGGATACCTTTGTAAACCACTCCCAAAAGCCAAATCAAACTTTACTCTGCAGATCTCTTCTTCTAAGGTTTTCCATTGGTAGTCTCTGAGCTTGGATGCTTCTGTGATGGACCATTACACAGTGGGAATGTAGATTGTGCTTAGACGATGCAGTATTTCAGATTTTGGTGGGTCAAATTGAGCATCCAGCTTGTGTTAGCAACAGGTCCTTCTAGCCAGGCTGTGTAATGGTATGGTGTTCTATAGTGTCCTATTTAACACTTCTGTGATGGCAGCTTTAATACAATAAGGCCAGCAAAGAGTTCAGAGCAGTATATGGTTATTTCAAGATCACATCTTTTCTAGTGACATCCACGGATATCCTGCACTGACTCCAAAAGCACAGCTGACGAAAACAAGAGTACAGATGGTGGACTGGCCTATCTTCAGTACCAATCAGTATCCCAACAGGAAATGTTGGAGAATTATGAAACAAAAAATGTGACGAAATCCCTGTATTTTTGTGGGACAAATAGCATTGGAACCTCTTCATCAGTCTATAGCTTTAATGTCCGAATAGCTTTTACTGTAAAGCGAAAGAACGAAAACATTCCAATGTGGGAAAAGCTGCACTGAAACAATATTTAACTCACTGTGTTGTGCAGAGTCAAAACATGAAATATCCTGGTTTCATAAAGTTTGTAATAAACTTTTGTATTTTCATTTTTTTTTTTTTTTTCCCAGATATGAGAATATAGTTTCTGATATCATTTAAAGCAGACTTGCAAGCAGCAGATTATTCAGATTCACCTGGATTTTTCAAACTGGAAACACTCAAGAGAATTCCACAGCTGCAAGATTCAGATCATGTATGGCTCTAGGCCTTCTGCTGACATTTAACCTCAGTGTGGAAACTCATAGACACATAGGGGGGATGCTGGGAGAAAGCTTTCCATATATCTATGTGTGCGTGTGTGTGTGTGTGTGTGTGTGTGTGTGTGTGTGGAGGTCAGCTGCAGCCTGAAGCAGAGAATCCCTGTCACCTCTCTGGAGTCTCTACATTTCTCACCAGCTCTCATTCATTTTCCTCCTTCTCTCTTCTTCCTCTCATTGTCATCCCTTCTCCAACCAACACAGTTTTTCACTGTTGGTCTTTGCTCAGCTTTGCTTTAACTCACTTTCAGGCAGTTTGTAGCTGAATACAAAAAGATATGCTACATATTAGTTTTTTTATTATTATTATTATTATTCTGCATGATTTGACATGCAGTTTGACTTAAGTGCATGCCATTGTAGGTCTGAAGGTCAAATTCATTTTTCCTTGATCATTGGTTCAGATATTTCGGATTAATGTTCAGCTATTTTCCAAGCTGTCAATATATAATATGTTTTGTCTGACCAATTGGTAAGGCAAAAAAAAAAAAGAAAGAAGCTCAGAAACAGAAACACTGAGCCTGTCATCTTCAGATTCATATTCCTTACCGATTTTCCTCCAACTTTCTTTCGGTCCAGAAATTGTTATCATCAAATTTCCTTTCACATTTTAAACTTAGATTCTCCATTGTAGAGTTTGTTTTAGACCACCTCATTCCTGGGAAACATACTTCTGTCCTCATTTTATTTTAATGCTGTTTGCAGCTTTTACTCGGCCGCAGAGAGGACTTTCCTTCAAATTTGACCTGCAGATCTGCCTCTGTCAGACCTATCTATGCATGTTTTTTTCTTTCTTTTTTTTCACCTTATTATTTATACAACACACAAAGTCAGAGAAAAAAAGTTAACATTGATGTCAGCAGGTCTGGTCCCTCATCCCCCCATTGGATAAATAAGGTGTCGAGAAAAAACAACAAAGGCTGACGAAAACAGAAACAAAAGCTCAGACTTAGAGAGATGCAGGTAGAGGTGAGCAAAAATCAGGAAACAGAAAATAATTATAGAGGCATTTTTAGGAAATCTTTCTCTGTCATTCACTGATCCTCCACATTGAAGCAGGTGTTCAGATTTGTTGGCTGCAATACACACATATTTAATTAAGTTTGGATTTTTTTATTTTTTTATTTTAATCTCCACTGTGTCTTAGTTTGTCTTACATACAGATGCATATTCTGTTCTGTTATGCTAACATATCATCTAGAACTGAAAAACCTGGTTACTATTTACATACAAATGTACAAATATTTGTTGCTGCAACTCAAAACATGATTGAATGTGAATCATGTGTGAACCAGATAAATAAACAAGATCTCTGGTGCAAGTGTCAAAAATGAGTTTTCTCCATGTGGTGGCAAGGCTCAGCCATTAAGATGAGGTGAGGAGCTCTATCATTCAGGGCAACACACAGAGATGAGCTACCTCAGATGATAGAGAGTTCTGCTCACCTAAGAGTGGGTACTGTATTAAAGGTCCACTCAACTGAATAGGTTATAGTTAACAGAATTTGAATACATGACACCTGAAACACAATTGAGATGTTAATCCAAATATTGCATTCAGGTTCTTTATTATTGCA
The DNA here is from genome assembly GCA_036250325.1 of Characodon lateralis. Lineage (NCBI taxonomy): Eukaryota > Metazoa > Chordata > Actinopteri > Cyprinodontiformes > Goodeidae > Characodon > Characodon lateralis. The sequence goes on along the minus strand of JAHUTJ010059370.1, from coordinate 7,519 downwards.
GTATTGAGGACATTATGACTGCAGTGATGACTGTGATTCAATTTACTGTGTGGCTCCAGATAAGGTTGCTCAGGCATTTGATCAAGCTGCATCCTGGAACTGCCCCATTTGAGGTTTTTCAGACACATCTAACTGGTAGATGAAAGACCTAGAAGTCCCATGCTACATGCCTTTTGGTGTGTAATCACCTTGGACTGTTAAAAACGTTGGACTCGCAGTATTTCAAGTGTTACTGGAATCCTTACCTAACCCGATCTTTGTCCCTCTCCATGCATCTTGGAAGCAGTTTAGGTTGTGCCAGAAAATTTTGGATCAAACTGATGTATTTGGTGGTAGTGGAAGGGAGGAAATCAGATTAAGATCTATGCTTTTAAAATACATCAAGTGACCAAAATTGACTTTATGCTCAAAAACAACAGTTTGGGCCAGACATAAGTCTGCAAATAGATTGGTAATCTTGATTTATATTTCCAAGGTATGCTGGAAATTTGCATGACCATCCTGCTGTCCAAGGCATAGACAACTACTAAATTAGTAAAACCACAACTTATGCCCTCTGGTGGTATAAGTTCTAAATTAATTAACCCATTGATGGTGCACATGTGGACCAACTTATGTAAAAATTAGACTATTCCTGAACTTGGTCAGTGAGAGTACTCTTCTCTTATGTGCGAAGGGAAGAAAACTTCCAGTGGATTGTATTACTTTATAGGATGAGTCACACAACAAACATTTGTGTGAATCGGTATGAATATAATGTTCCCGAAAAAGCATGAGTAAACTTTAAAAAGTAGCCCAAGACCTAGTTTAAGCTCATCTATAAATCTGTTTTATGCATTTTTAGTTTATCTCTGCACATTTTCACTTTTCTTTGTGTTTCATTGTAAAGTACTTTGTCATGTGAGCTCAGTGAAGGTCTCGCTCCTCAGAAGCTTTCGTAACTTGGTTACCCAGTTTTGTTTTGTGCCGCTGCACAGTTGCTCCTTCTCCCACCAGCTGCATCACTGAACCAGTTTTTCCTCATGAAGTCAAGCTGCTGAGGCAGATTTCCTCCAGAGAAAAGCATCAGTGAGTTGCAGCGTGGATTTGCAGAGACGGACTCAACTTCTGTTTGAGGACTTTTCACTTTCAGGTTTCCGTGGAAGGAGGACAGAGAAAAAAATCTGCTTCACTTCATTTCTTTCTGTAGAGAGAGAAAATGAATGTTCACACTGCAGAAAATACCTCAAAATCTGCCAAGTTAGTCTTCTTTTTTCAATTTAAGTCAGATCCCTGGGCATGGAAGACCCTGAGCTGTTTCTCTTTTCCATGGAGGAAGCTGTTAGGAATCTTGAGTTGGTTGAATGTATAGGTAAACAGCAAGAAGATAAAAATTATGTTCCTCATTTTCCTCCATTGTGGAGATGGAAAATGCCCTGTTTACCTTCGATATCTGTCCCTTTTGTTCTTCTGTTATATAATATTTGTACAAAGATAACGAACAGGAAGCAAATAAGTGAGTGCTAATAACCAATTCTGTCCACTCAGTTTTCAGCAGACTGAAATTGGCTCTTCTTGTAGCTCAAACGAGCTCAAATTTCCCCTGAGATGGGGCTGAGTTGATGTACCTAAACACAACATGTTGTTTGTGGACGCGCCTGCCACATGTTCCGTGCAGCCAGTCATACGTGTCAGCATCAATCTGTCTGAAGCATCACCGTGCCACGAGAAAAGCATCAATCAGCTGCAGGTACACTCTTACTGTTGGATGAAACGGGAAGCGGATCGGATCGGAGCGGAGCCACTGACAGTCGTCACGCCCAGTGTGCAATCAGCTCGGAAAGACAGAAACGATCTGTGAGGAAACATGAAAACCTGCCACTGACCAAAAGAGAGAAAAAGACAACCACTCTGAAAGCTGATGGATATGTCTGTGAAGATGTGCTGAAGCTTTGCTCGGGAATTTTTATAACTGAAATAAAATGTTTACTTGCAGCCTGGTAACAAATGGAGGGTGTAACTTAAGAAAAGGTTGTTAAAGGCATGGGGCCTTCTCTGCTCAGACAGGCAACTCTTCTGATGACTTTCAGACTTGCTTTTCAACTTTTTTCTATCCTACTCCAGCCTGTCTAGCAGCACCCATCTTTGTTATGCTTTCTACTCTTGAAACTCTTCAGTTGTTTTTTTTTTTCTGTAGGTTTACTTCCCTCTGGGTCCCCTCTAGCCTCACGGTAGCAAAAAGCTTTCCTTGTGATGGTTAATGTTGGATGTGCTGTCCACTTGACATTTCAGCCCACAGATGTTGACTATGAAGTGGACAGCATTTTTTAAATCTTGTCCGGTTGCAGCTCAGCGCACTCAGGAATGAGGCTGGTAAAACAGATCATTTCATATTTTTATTTTGATCAATTTAGGTTTAATATAATAACATATCTAAACATCAGTGCTAATGTTTGCCAAACTTAAACTTTTGGCACAATTTGATCCACATTTTATTTACCAATTTAGATGTTATTTAGAAGTATTTTAACCACAATAAGAAAATTTTCAGTTGGAAGGCATCTTCTTAATTAAAATTGAAGTCCCAACCATCAGCTATCCACTACTGTGTTTATTAGTTGTTATGAAGTATTTGTGCTGCTAGGTTTGATTTTCTCCAAACATGGCACTGTTCATGGTTAAAAAATCCTTACCTTGGTCTTATTTGCCAAAATGCCATTGTTTCAGCAGTATTTGTTCATTCAGATGCAGCTTTGTAAATCCATGTTGTGCAGCCATATACTTATTAAGTGTAAAGGCTTTGTCCTTCAACTCTTTCAAAAGAGCTATACTTATTCTGTCTTATTCTATTTGTCCTGTCATGAACTTTTTGTTTTGTCATTTCTTGCAGAATTACACATCTTGACCCTTGGTGTGGAATTTCTGGGAAAGTGGTGCTGAACATAACTCATCCAACACAAAACGTTTCCCCATCTTACAGCCTAGTGTCAGTCATTTCCAAAACATGTATAAAATCTTGTTCCACTGAACACCATACCACTGAGCCCTCTACATAGACCTATATAGCGGAACCCGTCTGCATATTAAATGATATATAAGTTATTAAAGCAAGTACTGCAAAGCAGTTATTTGCACATCAAATGTAAAAACCACACTGGTGTGCAAGGAATGCAAGGCATTTATTAAAACATTTTCTGGAATAGTTAGAAAAAATTAAAAAGTCAGAATTTTTTGTTATTTGAAAATTTTAAGTTTGTATAGTTTGTGTCCATTTACTGTCATTGAAACTGATATTGTTTTATGCTGAATATGATCCACTCCACATGCAAAAGAGCAACTTTCAGTTTTATTTTCACAGTGACAGAGCTAAAAGACTGTGAGGTCCCGTTAATAAGCCTCAACCCCCTTCTCACCTCCACAGTGCATCCTGGGAAAAAGGCAGCCCCAGCTAGAGCCAGGGGGGCTACAATGCAGTAAATCTATTCACTTTTGTAGGAAAATTGAATTTTTCCTTCGATTCCGCAAGGGTGGAAGTGTGAGTGCTCTTTTTTCTGTAGACTATTAATAATTGACTGGTTTCTCTGTTCGTGTAGATTCCTTTCACCTCGTCGCTAATTTGGGCCTCTCTCAGATGTGATCTGCAGGTTCCTCAGATTTTTCTCTCTTTATTTCCCGGTTGGTTGATGTTATTTGTGGGGGCGGGTCACTCGGTTTGGTTTACTGTCTCAGCTTTGCTGCGTGATGAACGGCTGTGTGAGTTAACTTCAAGAGACAGGCGTAAACAGGAACACTTTAAACCTACAACATTAGGGTCTGTTTGATGCATGGAAAACAGTGCTGACAGCTCTGGTAGTCCAGTTTGACAGCTGATTCACACGAGAGTCACGTCTCTTATTGTCAGCGAGAACATAAAAGGAAAAAACTCAGTTTTCTTTTAAACAATTGTTGGGCTTATCACATTTGTTTTGTGCATCAGTTATGATCACATTTCACAGCTTCACAACAGGAGCTCTCTCTGTGGATGGATGTTTGATGAATTTTGAGATCTTTTACAAAAATAATAATGTATTTCTGTTTGATTGGAGGTGGATTAGTACTGATTATCAGGGGGAAATGATTTAATTATATAACATGTTGCATACAAAGATCATAGTGATTTATTAATTGTATTAAGATAGAACAGCTTAAAAAATAGATGTTGTATTGTAGCCACGAGATTTGCACAAACTCATCTAGATTCAGAAGAAAAATCTGTTTAAATAGCTGAATGTTTTGTTTTGTAATGAATCTGTTTGGTTTTATATTCATCTAAATCCTGAAATGATCCAGCAGACACACGTTTGAGACTACAAAGACCCTGAAGAAAAGGCAGAGTTTTGTTTTTTGTTTTTTTTTCATGGCAATTTAAATGCTGTAATTGGAGCGAGTGTTCAATTGACAGTAATGTGTCAATTAAGCAATCACCCATGTAGATTTGTTTATTGTGTGTGAGACAGTTAAACTGATGCGGTTGGAACCAAAGTTTAGCTTGGCCAGAGGATCTTAGCTATCGCCCCAATGGATCAAGTATGCTTTGGTATACAACGGAGTTCATAGTGACATGGTGACTGCAAAATGCAAAATCTTCTGTGGTAATAAAAATATCCAAAATAATCAACCCTCCACTGCCATGTTTAACTATTGGTATGAGGTGTTGGTGCTTTTATGCGGTGTTTGGTTTTCTGTCATTATGCTGCTGTAGATTACAATGTAAAATCTCAAAATTGATCTAATCTGTCCAAAAGACATTGTTTCAGAAATCTTGTCATTCATAGTGATGTAACATTGCAAACCATTGCAAAGCCAGTTTCACTTATTAACTCCTTTTCCAATTGTCATTTAACATTTAATATGCTAAAGAATGCCTGTTAAACCTCATATGTTGCCTTGAGCTTTTTTTTTGTTTGTTTGTTTTGCAATTTGTCCTGGCACCAGTCTGAGTTTATAAAGATCTTCCCTCCTGGGAAGATTTAAAATTATCTTAGATATTTTCCACTTGTAAAAACCTTTTCCACTGTAAAATTATGAATTTTATATTGTTTTGGGACATTATCAGGCAGTGGAAGGAGGGCTTTGAGGATCCCCTCAAACCTGCCGACCGGCCTTCCCTGGTTGAAGCGAAGATTGGGGATTCTGAGCCGAACTTGTTCATCACCCAGGCAAGAAGTCACTGAGGTAGCTCCACGCTAGCAAGGCTTTGGGGGGTGGATAAGATGCTCCCTGAGTACCTCATGTCTCTGGATGTTGTGGGGCTGTCATGGCTAACATGCCTCTTCAACATCACGTGGTAGTCGGGGACTGGCAGACCAGGGTGGTGACCCCCATTCATATGAAGGGAGAACGGAGGATCTGTTCCAATTACAGGGGGATCAGACTACTCAGCCTCCCCAGGAAGACCTGTGCCAGGATGTTGGAGAGGAGAGTCCGGCCAATAATCCAACCTTGACTTTAGGAGGAGCTGGTCCACATGTGCTTTGCTGTACAAGTGGCGCAATAGTCTGATTCGCATTGCCGGCGTTAAGTCAGATTTGTTCCTGGTGCATTTGGGACTCTGGCAGGGCTGCCTTTTTTTTTTTTTTTTATCCATAAAAGAAAAGCTTATTGACCCATTCATGCCCTCCTGCTAGTAGCCAGATCTGTCCTCCGATGAAACAGCCTGTGACAATGAATAAAAATAATCAAAAAAATAATAATAATTGAATCAGAAAAAAGTGTTAGAATGGTGGTAAATATATATCAGAAAATAACAGAAAGAAAACCATAACCAATCAGACATGAGAGTTGTATGGCATTTGGCTTCCAGCAGAGAACCTTCTGCATAAAATGATTAAAGTGAGACCCATTTAGCAGTGAAATGTAAGGCATGGGTTTTCCCTCTAAACAGATGCAGATGTGGTCTGGCCTGGGCAGAGTTTGTGTATTCAGGTCAGTTTGTGCATTCAAAGCAAACACAAACCATGTTCCTCTGCATCTTTAATGACCCCTCTCTTTGCTTCACTCCCAGATCCTCCCTCTCTTCTCGCTCTCAGCTGGGTGAAGTGGTCAAATATTTATGGCCGGCAGAAGCCGTTGTGTTATTGTACTTGATTTCGCATTTCTATTGCATTGGCTTTCTCTTCTTTTTCAGGCATTGCGTTCAAAATACAAAACGCTGCAAATCAAAACACTGGTTACTTCTGTGATAGTCTCACCTTAAAGATTTCTTTAAAAACTCTCCTCATGACACGTTTGAAGTCTATGCTCCGTTAATTAATCAAAGTAAAGTTTTTCTCCAGAGCTGTCAGCACTGTTGCATTACACTGGGTTTCTAAGAAAACATCAACACTGTAAACCAGATTTTCAATTCTGCTTTGGTTACCAAGCTCCCTAGAGATGCAATATTCAGGAATGAGTTTAAATGTATTAATATTCATGACTGACAAAATATTTACATACGAAGATGGAGCCATGAAAACATAAATTAGAGAGTGAGATTTCATCGCTCATTTGACACTTTTTAGGTAACAGTACATACAGTTATGTTTACTCTTATGAGCAGTTATCACAAGATTTAAAACTCATTTTATAAAAAGGTGCAAAAAAACTAATGATTTTTCTAAAAGGAATATTGAATGAAACTTTCAATTTGTATTCAATCCCACTTTATTTTTGACACCCCTAAATAAAATGTATCGTAACCAGTTGCCTTAAAAAGAGATCTAAAACTTTGTTGGGACCTACAGCCATGGATTTCAACATTAAACTCCGTACAGACATTTCTGGAACTTTCAAAATAAATTGCATTTAACAGATTTTCAGCACAACTTCAGAAGGGGGAAGGGGGGTAGCAGAGGACTTCGCAGTGATGCCAATGCCCGCATAAAACCCCCCACCTTCCCACAAGTCGCCCTCTTTCCACACGGCCTTCGAGAAGGACCAGTCAGGGGAGGCCCAGCACACGGATGTCTTTTGCTGGCAAAAAGACATACATTCAACGGGATCCAAGAGTGTCATACGATCATCGATCATATGCAAAGTTAAGTAGAATGAAATACTGTCTGTGTATCCGGTATTTTCATTCATGAACGGGGATAATTAAGGTACAAGCATTGCTTGACTATCTCTCTGAGGCCCCGCAGACGCAAACGGTGTTCGAGAGAAGCCCCGGCAAAGACGCGGTCACCCAGCCTGGAAGGAAGACAGTAGAGACCGCAGCGGACAGGACGAGCCGCCCAGCTCTCCGGAGCTAACCCTTTTGTTTACAGAAAGAATGCAGAGGTTAGCTGAAAGCTAACCGCTTGTTGACTGTGGACGTTTCTTCAAGCTTCGGCCCTCGGACAACGTTTCCTCACCATGGTTCATGAGGTTAGGTGTTTTGGGCAGAGACAGGTTTAGGTTGAAATGATCTAAACGTTTTCATGTTATGAAGTTTGGTTTTGTGAAACTCGGCTATCTTAGTGCTAGTAGTCTAGCTACAGCACACGTGCCGGTTTGTGTTCTTTGTATGTTTTAAAGTTAAGAT
>JAHUTJ010059369.1:0-15259 GCA_036250325.1 Characodon lateralis | reverse complement strand
TTCCACATGTGTTAATTCATAGTTTTGATGCCTTCAGTGTGAAGCTACAATATTCATAGTCATGAAAATAAAGAAAACTCTTTGAATGAGAAGGTGTGTCCAAACTTTTGGTCTGTACTGTATGTGTTCCTGAGCCATCTGTCTTACTGTACCTGTGGAGGTATTGCTGGATGTGGTAAGATTTTCCTACAGTTGTCTATAATTGTCCTTTTCCAGGCATTGCTTAAAAAATAATATAAAGGCTTCCTGGAAAGTGATCAAACACAAAACAAACTAAAGGATAAATCATTGTCTTTGCTTAATTCATCTAAGAAAATTAGCTACATTTAGTGCAGAAGCTATCTCATTCTATGCAACAAACTCAGACAAATGCACATGAAGTTTATAGAAAGTGAAATTTCACCTGTTTATTGTGGAAATGTCCGGTGCATTGACAAATTACAGGTCTTTGCTATCATAATGTATAGCTATACAGTGTCCCCCACTGGTGACTGAAGCACAGTCGCCACCTCAGCTGTGATTAACAGCAGATTACAGGACTGTTCATAAACAGACCATAAAAGCCTCACTGTCACAGCTTACTGAGCTATTTACCTTATAGGAAGTGCTTTTAGGCTGTAAGCTGTGTTGTACTGAACTGAAAGTGACAGAAGTTACAAACTGCAGAGAAAATTAAACTGAGTTTGTGTGTGACTCTGACATGCGTCTCTTTAATATTCAATTTTCCCAGTGGATCTGAGTGGTGATGTGTATGCTTGGCCATGTCAAAAATGCTGCAATGGCTGATTATTTTAACCTCTAAGAAGGGATGTCTGGAGCACAACTTCAAATCTCTTGCTTCCATTAAGATTTTCCTGTTCCCAGACCAAAAAAATATTTCTCCTTATCCGTTGGCTGCTTGAGCACAAAGATTGGTCATTCAACAGTAAAGTGAGATGCCTGCCTAATTTCCAATCAGAAAGAATCCCATTGGTTAAAAAAACAAAAAAACAAAATCATTTTAAATCTTATATCTTTAAATTTTATTTTTGTCCCTGTTATTAAAAAATTATAAATATATATATATATATATATATATATATATATATATATATATATATATATATATATACACACACATTTCCAGCATCAAATGTTGGATAGCATTTTCACACCGGCCTCTCAGCAACATTCACCTCAGCAATTAATTATGCAACGAGTCTGTGTGAGATTCCTGGAGGAAAGTGTTGTGTCAGAATTTTTTTTGTTTTAATATTTGGTAGACTCCCACAGGTTTTCCTTCACTAAAATTAACATGGCACTCCTCAGCTGCTGTCAGTGGAGTTATTCAGCTGTAGACCTAATTTGGAATTGCAGCTGCAGGGAGCGAGCTTGTTTGTGTAGGCCAGCAGGTATCTAGGTGGGTGTGCTGTCAGTCTTGGAGTAAGAAGTTTCATTTTGTGGCAGTCGTTGCTACAGTATGCACTTAATACAACCCTAATTCCAGTGAAGTTGGGACTTTGTGTGAAACGTAAATAAAAGCAGATTGCAAAGAATTGCAAATTCTGCTTAACCTATATGCAGTTCAAGAGACTACAAAGACAAAATATTTAAAGTTCAAACTGATAAACTCTTGATTTATTGATAAGATTCACTCTATTTGAAGCTTGCAACATGTTCCACAAAAACTGGGTCAGGGGCATGTTTACCACTGTTACATCACCTTTACTTTTAACAACACTCAATAAGGATTTGTGAATTGAAGCTTTGTAGATGGAATTCTTTCCCGTTTGTGCTTAATGTACAACTTCGGTTGCTCAACAGTCCGTGTCGTATAATGCGCAACACATTATCAATGGGAGACAGGTCTGGACTGCAGGCAGGCCAGTCTAGTACCCGCACTTTTTTACAGTCAAACTACGCTGCTTTTAACACATGCAGAATGTGGTTTGGCATTGTCTTGTTGAAATAAGCAGGGATGTCCCTGAAAAAGACTTTGCTTGGATGGCAGTATATATTGTTCCAAAACCTTTATGTACATTTCAGCATTGTTGGAGCCTTCACAGCTGTGCAAGTTACCCGTGACATGGGTACTAACATACCTCCGTGCCGTCACAGATGCTGGCTTTTAACTTTGCACTGACAAGAATTTGGATAGTTGTTCTCATCTTTGGCCCGGAAGACACAACATCCATAATTTCCAAAAACAATTTAAAATGTGGACTCGTCAGACCACAGCACACTTTTCCATTTCTAGGTGTTGATGAATGCAGGGTAGAGTTTAAACTTGTAAATATATCGGCAAACTATGTTAACTGACAATGGTTTTCTGAAGATTTCCGGAGCCCAAGTGGTTATATCTGTTACAGAATGATGTTGATTTTTAATGTGGTGCCTCCTGAGGGATCGAAGGCACTCATTGTTAGTTTTCGGCCTTGCCTTTTGTGGATTTTCCTTTGACATCCAATCATGATACTCACCTGTTTCCAATTAACCTGTTCAGCGGTGGAATGTTCCAAACAGGTGTTTTTCAGCATTACTCAACTTTCCCAGTCTTTTGTTGCCCCTGTCTCAGCTTTTTTGGAAGCACCAAATTCAAAATTAGTAAATGTTTACAAAAAAAACTATAAAGTTTATCAGTTTGAACATTACATATCTTGCCTTTGTATTGTATTCAACTGCATATAGGTTGAACATGATTTGTATTTCATTGTATTCTGTTTTTAACTACATGTTATACAACATCCCAACTTAATTGGAAATGGGGCTATACAAAACATTAGAAATAATCTCAACAGCATATTGGTTAAACTCAATATTTAGAGAAATTCTTTCTTTCAAGAAAAACTTATCTGTTCACACACATGAACCTCAGCATGGACCACTAAACACCCCGTGGCACCTCATACTATCAGTCAATATACCCTTTTAGCTTTACTTTGTCTGTATAACCCCTGTCCTCATATGATTCACTCTTCACCTAGAGTGTGAAATTTACTTCGGGTCAAAAGGCGATTAGAGTCTCAAATGAAAAACCTTTCAAAGGTGACTAATGATTAAAAGTGTAGAGGCTAAGAGAAATGATAAGTCCGAGCACTCAACTCAAAGCTAAAAATGGACGATTAAAGAGTCAGTTCAACTTGGTTACTCACAGAAATCCACGTACCCTGAAGTAAAACTCCATATCTTTTATCTTACCTAGACTGAACACTGATAGATACCTATTTGTGTCACATCTTATTCTTATCAGTGTAATTCACAGAGAAACTAAATTTAGGGATTTCATTCCTTAAGGGTTTGGGGGTCTTTAAGACAGATATTTTAGTTAATTGACATCACAGCAAAGGAGTACATTGTGCAGGGAGAGAGATTAAATGAATGCCTCTCTAAAAAAACACAGCAATCACACACTTGACTGGAAATGAGTCGAAATACTTTTTTGTTCACTGAATACACAAACCAGTCAGTGTTTTTATGTTATAAATCATTAGATGTCCGCACTGTTCATTATGCAACACAGGCTGTAACCACAGCCTACACTAATTAATAGGGATACCCACAAAAACAGGGAATTGAAAGCACTGCTAAGAGAGTATCCTGAGGTCTCACTGGTGATTTGGTATTGATTTCTCTTTTGACACCAACTGAAACTAATGTTTGGCTTTTAAATGGAAAAGGGGGGCAATTATAAAAATAAAGTGTAGAAATAAGCAGGTGTGGAAGTTTAAAAAAGAGGATAAGAGTACATGGAATGTCCTTTCATGATGGTCTGGTGAAGTTTGCTGTATTTTCAAAATCAGACTCACTGAAGGTAGCTCTGAGGAGAATAATGTATTTTTCTTGAAAGCTACAGGTTCTAACAGATAACATAAATTTATAATATAAAAGCAAACATTTGCTGTTTGAATACTGACATTGCCTTCAAGTGTGGTATATACTGTACAAGTACATTTCTTTATCTAATGGTACTCTGGGCATATAACTAAATACCAGGGTTTTTTTTTTGTTCCTTTATTCAACATTTGCATATAGATATATCTAAATCTTTAAGCATTATCAGTGATAAGAGACCTGTCAGGCCACAGAGCTGTGTGCAGGTTGGTTGTATGGTGTGGTGTAGAGTTGTTTATAATTCTCTCCACCAGGGTGCGGCAGGCAGGTGCAGCTGCACAGCTGTTCTCTATTAAGAGCAATCACCTGAGGAACTTAAAAGCTGCTGAGACCTTGGAGGAGGTGTCAGATTGTTATCTCTACCTGACTGGTAATCGGACCTGCAAACCTCTCTCTGTTCTTGCCTTTGTCCTGGCCAGGTGGTTGCCTAACCCTGCTCTGTTCTCCCAAAGGTTGCTGCCAGCTGAACCCTGCTCTGGATTTACCGTCAAGGTCCTGTCACGTTTCCGGTTAGCTGTCAGTGAGCCTCCTTCCTAGAAACTCTTTTCCTCATGATGCTAGCCGAATTGCCTACATATGAGGGCTGCTATGAGGGCAGGTTTAAGGTGGGCTGAGAATCTGGTGGATGAAACCACCATCCAATCTTTCACCCTAACAGAATTTTGGATCATTTCAGGCAAAAGTTTTCCCTCAGACACAGTAATGAAACCCTGGCCCAAAAACTCTGGCATGTCAAGCAGAATCAGCGCTCAGTGGCCAAGATGACCATTGAGTTCCTTACATTGGGTGCAGAATCATGTTGGAATGAGCCAGCTCTTAAAGGAGCCTTCAGAAAATGCCTTAAATGATAACATAAAGGATGAAATAGCCTGCTGAGAAGAACCAGAGACATTAGATGACTTGGTGAATTTATCTATTCGAATAGATAGCTGATTAAGGGAAAGACAGCTGGAGAAAAGAGCTCTACAAAAGAGGGGAATTGTAAATCATCCACCTGTAATGATGTCATCTGAGGTAAAAATCAAACCTGTTGTTCCTAGTGCTCAGACTAAACCCATGCAGTTTGGCCAGACCAGTCTCACACCAGAAGAGAGGACCAGATGATTTACGAGCTAGAACACTTTCGCCAACAATGTCCATTTCCTAACTATCATAATCCAAACCCATCCGCTTCATTTCATCTCCTCTGGAAACCATCATGAACAGATTTCTTTTTTTGTATTTCCCATTAAAGAAAAACCTTTTTATTAGATATGTGTATATTGTACAATGTAAATTGTAAATTTTTATATTCTGTAATGCAGAATATTGCATTGTATATTGTACATTGTAAATTGTAAATTTGTATATTCTGTAATGCAAAAACAGAACAAAAGAGCAAGTGTACCGAAGTCAAATTCCTTGTTTGTATGCACGAACTTGGCAATAAAGCTGATTCTGATTCTGATTCTGATTAAAGAGGCCACGTAGTTTTGGGTTACCCATGGCTGAATACCCATAATCCCCATGGGATGGGCAGAGTCTCGTATGGAGGCTTGGAGTGAACATTGCCATGTTACCTGTCTTCACTCAGCCATCGCCACTAGCCCCGTTCGCCCAGATAGCTCAGAGTAACTACCTGATCTGTCTCATGTTCCTCACGAGTACCATGATTTAAAGATGGTTTTCAGTAAAGACCGGGCCCTGTCTCTTCCCCCACATCGTCCCCACGATTGTCCTGTCGACCTGATTCCAGGTGCTCCATTACCCTCTGGACAACTGTACAACTTGTCCGGGGCTGAGCAAGAAACCATGAAGCAATATATCAACTCCAAAAAAGCAGGCATTATCCGTCCATCATCCTCGCCTGTTGGAGCTGTTTTTTTCTTTGTAAAGAAAAAAGAAGACCTTGAGACCCTGCATTGACTATCAAGGCCTTAATCAGATAACTATTAAACACAAATACACTCTGCCTCTCCAAGCCTCAGCTTTTGAGTCCGTCTGAGTTGCCACCATCTTCAACAAACTGGACCTGGTTTGCATCAGAGAAAGGGATGAGTGGAAGACTGCTTTTAAAACACCTCTGGGCCACTTTGAATATCTGGGCATGCCATTTAACTTGACCAAGGCCCCAGCTGTTTTCCAGGCACTGGTCAATGATGTCCTTAGGGACTTCATTAACCTGTTTGTATTCGTTTACCTTGACGACATACTCATTTTCTCCAAAGACCTAGATTCCCACATTGCCCATGTCCAGAAAGTCCTCCGTCTGCTGGAGAACCGCCTCTATGTCAAGTCAGAGAAGTGTGAATTTTTCTGTATCCACAATAAACTTTCTGGGCTTCTTTCTCAAGGGTAGACAGGTAAAGGCTGACCCCAGCAAGATACAGGCAGTGATGGAATGGCCCACTCCCAACACTCACAAAGAACTCCGATTCCTTGGTTTTGCCAACTTCTATAGAAGATTCATCAGGCACTTGAGTCTGTTAGCTTCTCCTTTAACAGCTCTCACTTCCATCAAGACGTCTTCTCTCTGGGCCCCTGAAGCAGAAGAAGCTTTCTGGTCCCTCAAAGAGGTTCCCGTCAGCCCCCATCCTGGTCTATCCCTATCCCAAGCTCCAATTAATATTTGAGGTGGATGCTTCCAATACTGGGGTTTTGGACATCCTGTCCCAAAAAGCCGTCGAAGATAACAAGATGCACCCATGCGCCTTCTTCTCCAGGTGTTTTTCTCCGCCCGAAAGAAATTACGACATGGGGGACCGACATGGGGAACCGGTCTCCTCCAACCTCTGTCCATCCCCAGCCGACCTTGGTCCCACACCGCACTGGACTTCGTGACAGGTTTACCCCCTCACGCCACAAGACAGTTATTCTCTCCGTTACACACCGATCATTGCTCTTACCAAACTGCCATCTGCCTCTGTCACAGCCAATATCCATATCAACCATGTTTTTAGACATCCACGAGATACCTATAGAAATCATTTCAGACTGAGGTCACCAGTTCACAGCCCAGGTATGGAAAGATTTTTGCTCCATTCTAGGGGCCCAATCTAAACTCTCTTCCGGTTTTCACCCCCAGACAAAATGTCAGTGTGAAAGGTGGAACCAGGAGCTGGAAAACACACTAAGATGTCTCTGCATCAACAACCCACAAACCTGGAGTGAAAATCTCATCTGGGCTGAGGATGCACACAACTCCCACATATCCGCTGTCTCTGGTTTGTCCCCATTTGAAGCCTCACTAGGCTATCAACCTCCACTCCTTCCATCTTCTAGCCCAAAACCTGTCCTTCTGTCTTTCAGAACCCATTACAACCATTGCAAAAGAACCTGGAATATCACCATGACCACACTTCAGTAATCTTCTATCCGCAATTAGACATACCGACCGGAGGAGGAGATCAGCTCTCACCTACACTTCTGGACAAGAGGTTTGGCTCTCCGCTCAGAACATCTACTGAAAGCTTACTCCCGTAAACTCACCCCAAGATTCCTCTGCCCTTTTAAAATCAACCACATCATCAGCCTGTCTTCTGTGAGCCTCAAACTCCCTTCTCACCTCCGAGTACATCCTACTTTCCACGTCTCCCAGATAAAACCTGTCCTGCCCAGTCCTCTGTGCCCTCAAGCCGAATCCCCCCCACCCACCCGGGAAATCAATGGCCACCCTGCATATGATGTCAGGCCACAGAGCTGTGTGCAGGTTGGTTGTATGGTGTGGTGTAGAGTTGTTTATCATTCTCTCCACCAGGGTGCGACAGGCAGGTGCAGTTGCACAACTCTTCTCTATTAAGAGCAATGACCTGAGGAACTTAAAAGCTGCTGAGACCTTGGAGGAGATGTCAGATTGTTGTCTCTACCTGAGTGGTAATCGGACCTGCAAATCTCTCTCTGTTCTTGCCTTTGTCCTGACCAGTTGGTTGCCTAACCCTGCTCTGTTTTCCTAAAGGTTGCTGCAAGCTGATCCCTGCTCTGGATTCACCGTCAACGTCCTGTTATCGGCTGTCAGTGAGCCTCCTTCTTGGATATCTGCCGTGGTTCAGTCTCCTCCCAAGCCTGTAAATACTTCAATAAATTTACCTCAACCCAAGGTTTCCCTGGATCTCACAAACCATATTGCAGAAGCTCTCCAAGCTCTGCCTGTCCACTCTACATCTGGAGGAGCTCAACTACACAACACACCGACCTGCCAACCTCAGTCTTCGTGGCTTACTCACTTTCCCTCCGGACTCAAGATATCCACACCAAGTAAGCCTTGCCTCTCCTTTCACATCATTCCATTCACTGGCCTGTTATTAATAATTCCCCCTCTCTCAGGGAGCCAATCCTAGAAGTCAGAATCTACGGAGTGCCAACACTGCCAGAAAACCTTATCTCAATAAACCTGTTTAAATCATTTCTGCCTGTGAGTTGTGCTGCTGTAGAGTCTCCTGGTTCTGAACCAAAAATGATAAGACCAGTGCATATGTGACACTGAAGATGATAAATAGCATATTAATGCCAGCATTTATATTTATTTTTAAACACATCCAATAAATCTCCCCAGGATGTAGGTATTTTGTTTAAAAATGAACAAAAAAGTATATAGCAATATTGTTATATATGGGAATTAATAGGAAAAACAATCTTACTCTAACAGAACCTGATTAATATTTTTTTTTATAAACCTCTAATGGCAAAAAAGCAAAGTTTGCAAAGAATGCAAAAGCTGAATGCATTATATTGTTGTAGCACTCACAGGTTTTATGCCATCTATGGCATTGCACTCAGTGAATTTCGCGGATAAGCTTAATCCCCCTGAACCCTATAGAGTCGGTGGGGGAAGTTTTTTTCTAGTTGTTAAATTGGCAAATTCTCAAAGTTCTGGATAAATGTAGAAATCCTTTTCAGGCCCATAGTTATTAATCTTTTAAGAAATGCCACATGAATTACACATCACTTCTTTCAACAATGTGCAAGCGGTAATGTGTGACTACAGTGACAGTATGTGACAAAGCACGTACATCGCATGATAACTAATAGTAATAAATAACACTAAACTTTACCAAGAAAAAGGTGAAGTAAATGCTTTCTGGGTGGCTTGAGTAAATGGACACATTTCTTGTTTTTTTTGGGGTTTTTTATGGGATTTTAGGCAATTCTGTTGTCAAATAGAGATGATTTGGTATTTTCATAGATTCTCATTATCCCTGTTTTAAACTTCAAAGAACAAATATTAGGAATAGAGGCTCCATCATTAGTTAGTTAGTTTGATCCTGTCCTCCTGTGCAGCATGGTCTGATTTAAAAAATGTTCCCTGATCTTGTTGTTATCTCTTCAGATGGCTTACCCCATGAAAAAAAGGGACTAAAACACCATCCTAATCTGTTTTTAAACTGTTAAAATATTTGTGTATTACTCACACCAAAGGATTGTACGATGTTTTTCTCATACGTCAGGGATCTTATGGCAATTTTATCACTTTTACTTCTGTTTGATGTGATAGATTGTCAAAAAAAATTCTTATAACTGTTGTATAAAGCCACGGGTATCAGCCATTAAATGAATCACCATACAGATGATGACATCACATTTTGTAGCAGTGACTGATAGCACCTTTGTACACAATGCAATTAGCTTTTCAACAAATACTCAAAGGTTTGTGATGTTAATGCTGTTCGCCAAGATGGTAAAACCTTTTTTTAAATATACAATTACAACTTTTTCCACAAATTTAAATAAACAAATAACTTTTGTTTTGTATTCTAAAATCTGATCTAATTGTCAGTAATATTAAGGCTCACATTAATTTATACAAATTAATCTCATTGAGACAAGAGCAACCTATTTTAAAAAGCAAAACATTTTAAAACATAATATAGTCAGCTAACTTCATACTGCCAAATTAACAGAAAAAACACAACTTAAATAAAACAAAAGACAGTAGCAATAAAATATAAGCAGTAACAGTCGTCCATGTTTGCTTTCTCCATTGCCCTTAAAATAGGTTTGAAATTCTTATGTTCAAATAACCTGCAAAGCTTCATGTCCCATTTTAGTTTGTTTCAGGTAGAAGGAGCATTGGGAAAAATTGCGTCTTTATTAGTTTCTGCATGTCCTCAAGGAACACTGGATGTAATAAAAGTCTGTTACTCAGTTTAGTCGACATATAGGAAGTTAGATACATTATTAGTGAGCCACCTACTGATTTATAGGTTAAAATGTACCAATGCAATAGTCCATATGTGAACAGTGAAGGCTAGACAAACAAAGACAATAAAGTTCAAATGTAGGTAAAAGGCTTACGTCTTGTGAGGAATCTCGGTGTTTATAATAAACAGCGTCCAATATCTGTAAAGAGCTAACAATGACGGACAACAGTGTTTTAGTAAATGAGAAAATTATCATTTTAGGAGACTGGCAAAAAATACATTTTGAATTGAAATGTTGGCATCAAAGAACATGTAACTTAATTAAATTATCCTATATCTATTGCACTTTCTGACCAAAAAAGAAACAGATCTAGTGCCAGATACAAAAAGAAAACAAAAATGAAAATGAAGCATACATTCTAGATGTAAGAAGCTCTTGCAGATGCCAGAAAATCAAAGTCACTGGTTGACAAAACGAGCTGTTTCTCAGTCAAGAAGAGAACCCACATTTCACACTGCACGTTTTGTCCAGAGCTATTGCACAAGTGGCTCAGTTCATACTGCATCCTACACATCTTCTGATTTAAATTATGTACACAAAATAGGCATTGCATTTCTTTGCATAGTTTGATGTCGATATGCAACTAAATAATACTTTAAAAGTTGTCTTAACTGATTGTAAACAATGACAAAAAAAATCTTTAAATACAGAGGCAGGGCTAACAGATGAGGCTTGCAGAAAGAAATGTTGGTGATTTATTGTTAGTTTTCAATAAATCTGCTGCTCTACAGATTTCTTCTCTGTCCGACACAACATGCACAATTGTTTCTTTGTTTTGATTTTGTGATGGAATGAAAAAGTGAAAAAGTCAGTGCCAAAAGTCCAGATCCATTTATCATTTCAATTTTTCTACTGACTCTAATTAAATGAAGGAAGTAATTATATACTGCATAATACACTCCTGATTCAAAAATCTCTTGCAGCTGAAAAAGCTGGAAAACACAAAAGTCAGTCAGGAACACACTGTATGCTGGAAGTCACAGACTCTGTAACCCATACATTATATCAGATATAACTTGAAGTTTTAAACGTGAGCCATTCATCCATCCAGTTCATGTGCCTTTTTTTTATCCAGAAAAGCGGAGGGTTGGAGCTGAAAAAAAAAACACTCGAGATAAAAAACAGACCCCCTTCCCCCCAAAAATAGCCATTTAGTAAATCTTTAGTAACACAACCCCAGAAAGGATACCTCTCTTGAGCCATTTCAATCTGATTTCAAACCCATCAGAGTACTGTGCTAGCCCTGTTGAGGATTTTTAATGACATTGTTTGTACCACAGACCCTGGTCACTGTTAGTCCAGCTTTTATCATTTGACACAAATGGCCATAGTAAAACCATTTCTTTCACGGTATCATTTTGAGATTAAATTTTTTTTTTACGACTCATTTAGATTACTGCAATTCCCTTTATATTGGGCTAAGCCAGTCAATAATTAATCAACTTTAACTGCTTTATGCTGCTGCATGCCTTTTAACTCATACCAAAAAAAATGGAACACATCATTCCTGTTTTAGCATCACTACATTGGCATCCGTTTTGCTTCTCTGTTGATTTTAAAGTTCTTTTATTTGTTTTTAACTGTTTAAATAGTCTTGCCCATCAGTACCTGTTAGACCTGATCCAGCTGTATGCTCCCTAAAGCTCATTCACGTCTGCTGATCTGTTACCGTTGGTTGTTACAAAATCAAAGAGGAGGGTGAGAGGAGAAAAAACTGTCCTGTCATTGCCCCCATCCTTTGAAATTAGCTGCTTTTCCAAATCAGGCAGGACGACTCACTTCTAGTTTTAAAATCCTCTCTTAAGAGATTTTTTGTCTTTGGCTTTTACCTCAGTTTAAGTTATTGGCTTTTATTGTTTTTATTAAGTGGTCAGTATTGTTACTGTTTTTAATTATTTTATTGTTTTTATGCTTGCTAGAACTTTTACGTCCTTCTGTTTTTGTAAAGATTTGTGTTATAGTTGAACTTTGTCAACTATATTTTAAAGTGCTATATAAATAAAGTTGTATTGTACTGTATATTGTCAAAATGAGGTGAGATCCTTCCATGTATCCATACAGAAATTAATTAAACCCTCATAATTCTTCTTTCTTTTGCAGAAGTGTATTACTATGATTGAGTTTAACAAAAATCACATATGATGAAATGAAAGCCTAATCTTTAGAGTATCAAATAAATAATGATCATATTACATGGATAAGATGTCATGAAACAGTAAAATGAGTATATCTTCACACTCTGGAACTGAGGACTGAAGAGGCCTGTATGGAGTTACACATTAACTGTGACTGTCTTATCTTTTTCAGAAGACTTAACTGTCTTATCTTTTTCAGAAGTAGAAAACTACAAGTATAATCAAAGAAAAATGTATGATGATTTTCTATTTTTCTACAATTATTAAATGTAATGAAGAGGGGTAATGTTAATCAATTGTGATNTGGTAAACAATTGTGATGTATGAATAAAAAGAATGAAGTGATGTTTTTTTTTTTTTTTTTAGCTGTAACTGTGTTAGAGCAAGAATCAGAATCAGAATCAGCTTTATTGCCAAGCTCGTGCATACAAACAAGGAATTTGACTCCGGTACACTTTGCTCTTTTGTTCTGTTTTTGCATTACAGAACATTACATTGTATATTGTACAATGTACAATATACAATGTACAATGAAATATTCTGCATTACAGAATATACAGAAGAAGCAGAGAAATACTGTGTTAGAAAGCTTGAGGCTGAGCAGATAAGGAGGGCACCATGGCCTGGGAGCCAGAAGTGGCAGAGTCATAACATCAGGACAGGAGGGGCAGAGGAGAGCCAGCTTCATGGGAACTTGGCATGGATGGAAGGTCAACGAGCAAGCTCAAGTCATAACAAACATCAGAGCGAAAAACAACAAGCCAGGTGCACGCTGTTTTTCGTCAGTCTGAAGTTCGGAAAACAGGCAAAGGTCATGCGTAACTCAAAGATGGGAAAGCTTGCCCGGCAACAGGGGATAAGCAGTGAGGCTATCTGCACTATAAAAACTGTGCCAAAGAAAGAAACGGGGTTGTTTCCTTGCAGAAGACCAGCGAACAAGATCGGACGAAGAAAGAAGCTATTTACCATTTGCAGATGAATCAGAAGACTGGAGACATAGCCCCGCTGACAATTCTGCTTTATAAAGAGGATCAACCCGTGTGCCCTGACAAGAGCTGCAACACAAAATTGAGAATCTGAATTTCATCTGTTGCATTTTTACCAAGACAACTGAAGTGAAGTTGGTCAGTGAACAACCAATTGCTCTAAGTTTCAGGCTTGTGGAAGTCCTGAACCAACCTTAATTACACCTCAAAGGTTTCCTTCAACTATTCAGCCTCTGGAAGCAACTGACTTTTGAAACATATGCCAACAAAGATTCTATTTTTTAAATTTTAAAATGTTTTTAATATAAAATTTTTTTTCCAACTTGACCATTGAAACCCCGAGCATCAGCGCCTGTCCATTTAGAGGGAAAGAACTGAAGATTTGCCTTTCACCCAAGAAGAAAATCACTCGTTGCCTATTGAAGAAATCATTCCACTCGGATCCATGGTGAGCCTCCATCTCCAAAGCCTCTTCAGCCTTACCAGTTTCAGCATTAAGGAAAGATAGGTTAAGTAGATTGATTTATTTCTATTATTCAAATTATTAAGTTTTGCTGATTTTTAAGCTGTTACTGACCCCTGCGAAAGCATTATTAATTAAAGAGAGCATATAAAGTTCTAGATTTATTGTGGACAGTCAATTATTTGAGTCATCTTATTTTGGGGTTTTTCGTTGGTTGTAAAAAGTCTTGTTGCCTGGTCCCAAATGATTTTAGGAGGTTTTTATAGGTTGCTTTAAGCCAAACCTGTTAAAACAATGCCCTTGGGGCTCGTGCCGAGCCACTAAGATCAACCTAATCCATATACCAATTTCAAGTTGTAAAATAGGGAATGAGCAGCCGTTAACAGAAGTGACTGTTGAAGAGTGGATGACTCCTGTGGGCTACTCAGCTGTCCAAGCCACCAGTTGAAGAAGGGGGAGATTTCTGGAAAAGATAGGCTGTTAGAGGTTAGGTGAGTCATTTCCCGACACCAGCTTAAACAGATTTTCCAGTAAACCTGCTTAGTAAGACCTTCCAAGTTTAGGGAAATCCGGACCCGTTGGATGGAGAGCTGGATTGAGCAATCCCCTTAGAAACGGGGAAGTAGGAGGGAGGGGTTTGCTCATCAGACAATGAAAATATGAAGGATACACTGATTGATTGAATAGCTAGCTAACTGAGGGTAACAGCATAGAATTTTAAAATTAATAATTAATCACTCAATAAAATTAATATTTTATTGTGGTCAGCAACAAATTGTTGCACAGCTACAGGATAACTTTGCATTAGCAATTTCTCTCTCTAACACCATCCCCCCAGCCCACAGTTAACTTCCACTTTGTGGCAGAATTGATAAGTAACTCCAGGACTGTTTCTCCTAATCTTCTTAATCTTCCTTTTACTTAAAGTCCCCACGATTCCCTAAACAAAATTGTCATTTGTTATACTTCCAGTGTTTAGAGCTTATCAATGGCATATAAATTTAAACTTGTGGAAACAAGACTCAAAAATACAGAGTCAAATGTAATTCATACCCCTAGCAGATTGATGTTTAAAGTTGTCTTTAAATGTTACCATCATGATTCTACTGGGGCTGCACGGTGGCACAATCATTAGCACTTGTTGCCTTGCAGAAAGTAGGTCCTAGGTTCAAATGGTGGCCTGGCATTTTCCTGGATGGAGCTGGCATGTTCTTCCCATGAATGTTTGGGTTCTTACCAGGTACTCCAACATGCTTTCACAGTCCAAAACTATAAATGTTAGGTTAATTAGATTCCCAAAAATGCCCTAAGGAGTGTCTCTGTGTTGCCCTATGATAGCCCTGTGGTGACCTGTCTTGATTGTACCCGACCTCTTGAGCTATTACAGCTGGTGATAGGCACCATACCCACCACCAATCCATATACACCATCCATCACCTATTTGCTATAAGAAAAAATTTCCCTGGTTAAATCCAAAATACAATTATATAAAAATCTGCCAGGATTACAGGTCCTTCTCAAAATATTAGCATATTGTGATAAAGTTCATTATTTTCCATAATGTCATGATGAAAATTTAACATTCATATATTTTAGATTCATTGCACACTAACTGAAATATTTCAGGT
>JAHUTJ010059368.1:0-15267 GCA_036250325.1 Characodon lateralis | reverse complement strand
AGCAGTTCCTGCAAGATGAAGACATTGAAGCTATGGACTGGCCCGCCCGTTCCCCAGACCTGAATCCGATTGAGCACATCTGGGACATCATGTCTCGCTCCATCCACCAACGTCACGTTGCACCAGAGATTGTCCAGAAGTTGGCGGATGCTTTAGTCCAAGTCTGGGAGGATATCCTTCAGGAGACCATCCGCTGTCTCATCAGGAGCATGCCCAGGTGTTGTAGGGAGGTCATACAGACACGTGGAGGCCTCACACAATACTGAGCCTCATTTTGACTTGTTTTAAGGACATTACATCAAAGTTGGATCAGCCTGTAGTGTTTTTCCACTTTAATTTTGTGTGTGACTCCAAATCCAGGCCTCCATTGGTTAATAAATTGGATTTCCATTGATGATTTTTTGTGTGATTTTGCTGTCAACACATTCATCTTTGTACAGAACAGTTTTTAATGAGAATATTTCATTCATTCAGATCTAGGATGTGTTATTTGAGTGTTCCCTTTATTTTTTTGAGCAGTGTACATAGGTTCAGCATGAAATGTAAAAACAAAATAAAATGTCTGGGCTGCACTTTCTTATTTTAAAGTGTCGTTGGTCGATAGCTCTCCAGGCTTAAAGTTCTTCAAAGGATTTCCTTGGACTTTACTTATTTTTTTAAAAAGGAGATTAGAGATGCACCGATCAATCAGGTGGAGCTTGCCAGAGTGTTTTTTTCCCCCTATATTGACAATTATGGTTTGATATGCTTTGTACCTGCAGTTGTTCCAGTTTAGTAAATGTAGCACAACCTAGGGTATTTTGTAAAATAATAGTTTAAACTTAGAAAACATAATATCCATTTGTCCAACTTAACCATCAGTTATTGAGAGAATAAAATTGGCGACCTCCCTGGGCTAGCTACATTGCAGGTCATTTTATTTTCCTTAAGCATACTTCAGATTTATCTTTTTCTCAAGAGTAGGTTCTAATTAATTTCTGTACTCAGAAAACTCCTGCTATGTCCTACAAGTTGGGCATGCACTAACAAAACAAAGCTAGGCATTCAGTCAGATGTATTCCAATCAGAAGATGTGTGAATGATGTATATTATACAGAGGTACTTGATGTATCGTAAGGACAAAAACACAGTATGAAGATACTGCAGTGTAAAGTCTCCTTAATTATCAAAAAGATCAGAAAAGTGCTATAGTGTAGTCTAGCATTCTGAAAAACTGAATATCCGTGTAAATCTGGCGATTTCTCAATCTAACTAAATTGTTAGTTTAAACATGGGTTAGAAGTAAAGGTCAGTGACCTTTGTTTTAGAGCAGACACTTCAAAATGTTGTTCAATGACAGACACTGGCCATGCAGTTTGACGTATCAGTTTGCTTGTCTCAGTTCAATGCAGAAAACGGATCACCGCAAACATGAGGGTTTTTGTAAAATAATTATAAACAGTTTAAACTGAGCTGTTTGAATTTGTTTTTCATGGTTTCATCAACAGAAACAGCTCAAAGAGGCAGTGAAGGTCATCAGCTCAGGCAGCATTTTGTTTGCTTCCTACCTCACTGTGGTTGGAGATGAGCACTTCTACGGCAGCCAGCTGATGCCTCTGCTGCAGAGGCTTGTGGGTCCAGAAACGGCACATGTGTTGGCGGTGAAGATGATTGGACTGGGTCTGGTTCCTCTGAACCGCTACAAGGACCCTACATCACTGGTAAGCAAGTTGGAGTGATGTCTCCTCTGTAAACTGGGCTCTTCCCAGGGAGACTAAACATTGTTGTGTGTTCCGGTGTGTATCTACAGGAAGTGAATGTACTTGGACTGAAGTTCAAAAACCCTGTTGGGATTGCGGCAGGCTTTGACAAGCACGGCGAGGCTGTGGATGGCTTGTTCAAACTGGGTTTTGGTTTTGTTGAAGTGGGCACTATCACTCCAAAACCTCAGGAGGGGAATCCTAAACCCCGCGTGTTTCGACTCCCTGCAGATCAGGCAATTATTAACAGGTATGTTTAGAAAAGCTGCACTCTACGTCCTTTAGTGTATTTGATCCTTCCGTATAAAATATATACAGGCCAATAGAGATCTGCTATCTCTTCTTTGATTTGAGCTTAGCAGATTTCAGCTATAAAAATTTTAAAATGAAATCATCTAATTCTGTTAATTAAACAATATGCATGAGATTATTTTGTGCAACAATCTAAATTAATGTGGTTTTACAATAAGTCTGTAAGTAAGTCACTTTAAGTAATTAGTGTTTTGTGCGTTTTCTGTGGTTTGTCAAGGTACGGATTCAACAGCTGTGGTTTAGCAGAAGTCCACACAAGGCTGAAGGCCAGAGGAGAAACGCAGCAAGAGCAGCGTAACAGTGAGTGGTTTCATGGTCTTTAGGTTACTGCATATTATTTAAACCTGTGGAAACGCGAACGCATCATAGCTGACAAACATTTTATTGTCACAAGATGCTGTGCTTTTAATCACTGGATTGTGTTGGAGGAGGTTAAGCACATATTTCAGAGAAGATTCAACTTTCCATTTCACTTTAATCCTTGCTGCGTTTAAATGTTCCTGACCTCCCCTTGTCTCACGTTTTATTTCTCGCAGCTCATTTAACACATCAGCACTCCCTGCACCCGTTGAGTCATGCGTACAATGATCCAAGCTGTGTTTGTGTTTACCTGAACCTTCCTCTCTGCATGTCTGCATGTGCTTCTTTTGTTTACAGCTGGCCTTCCCCTGGGCATCAACCTGGGGAAGAACAAGCTTTCCCAGGATGCAGCTGCAGATTACTCTGAGGGGGTGAGAGCTCTGGGCCCGCTTGCTGACTACCTAGTGGTCAACGTCAGCAGCCCTAACACGCCAGGTCTGCGAGATCTGCAGGGAAAGGCTGAACTCCGCCAGCTATTACGTACGGTAGGTCCTGCTGGATGTTTAGTAGATTCAAACCTTCATGGCCAGTAGAAAAAAACTCAAGGATTACTAGGTAGATAATAACTGAAGCACATTTCCAGAAGAGTTACTAATTTATGAACTGTCGCTGTCTTGTGTGTGAAAGTACTCTTAAAAATGGAGCTTTCTCCACATATAAAGTCTGATTGGGTGCAATATCTGTAAAAGGATTTACATTTTAATGGTCATGAATTCATGCTGTGCTTGTGAATAATGAATTCATTTTTGACAAGCAAAACATGTCAATAATTATATATGTACGCCTATACCAGATTTAGATTTTAGTGGCTGAGGTGCTAAATAAAGTGGTGCAGACAGCATGATGACAAAAAAGATGGTTCCATCACAGTATTTTCATTCAACATTGATATCATAATTTCATGTTTTCCTAATATTGTGCAGCTCTATTTAAAAGCTGTGGACCTTGTTAATTAATGCCACTAAAATTTTGTGTAGTTTTGCCTCCATTTGTAAACAGCCTCCTGATTTTATAATATATCATTTTGTTTGTTGGCGAATGTAGAAAATCATTTCTAAACCGCAGAAAGACCTGATGTCTCTCGCAATGTGATCAAAACAAGATCACAATCCTGATCTTTAAATGTAATGTCATGTATAAATGTTTGACTTTCTGCTAAAAGTGCAGTGCATCCGGAAAATATTCACAGCCCTGCACTTTTTCCACATTTCGTTATGTTACAGCCTTGTTCCAAATGGTATCAAATGAATTTATTTTCCTCAATACTCCATTATGACAATGTGAAAGAGGTTTGTTTGAGATTGTTTCAAATTTTTACAAATAGAAAACTAAAGGCTCAATTACAGTCGCACTTCGGGGCGTCCCACAGGACTTCGCTGACATCACACGAACCAGAACAAGCGCTGTAGCCGTTTATAATTCTCGCCGCTGTTGCTGCAGTATTCTTCGAAAACACAGGGGACAATATGCTAGATAACCAGCGGAATTGTAGTAAAAGAGCGCTTCACGTAACAACAAAAATGGCTGTGTGCACTATCGAAAACATTTGTAATCAACGAGATTCTGTTTCTTGCAACGTTTCTCATTTATAAGAGTAAAGCAATGAAGCGGAAACCGCTTTTTGACCTCTTTGTAAAGAATCTAAAACTGTACCTAGATACAACAAACAGTAACAGTAAAGACGCTTTTTAATGCATACGATCTAACCTTGTATCTCGCATTTCTCTTACCTTTTATTGTTTGCTGTTATGTTACTCTCTTTCTTCTGTTCATGAAGAAGTCACAACCTGTTGCCGTGACATCGCGTGGGGCCCTCGCGCAGGGGTGGACGGGGCACGATTTCTGTTCAATGCGTCAAGTATAAACATAGCTTAAGAAACCGCATTTACGCAAGTATTCACAGCCTTTGCTGTGAAGCCCAAAATTTAGCTGAGGTGCATGCTGTTTCCACTGATCATCCATGAGATGTTTCTACATCTTAAATGGAGTCCACCTGTGGTAAATTCAGTTGATTCACATGAATAAACTTAATTTACCACTCTATATAAGATCCCACAGTTGACAGTGCATGTCGGAGTGCAAACACCATGCAAGTCAAAGGAATTATCTGTGGACTTCCGTGACAGGATTGTTTTGATGCACAAATCTGGGGAAGGATACAGAAAAACATCTGCTGCTTTGAAGCTTCCAATGTGCACATTGCCTTGCATCATTCGTAAATGGAAGATGTTTGGAACTATCAAACTGTCTAAACCGAGCGATCGGGGGAGAAGCGCCTTAGTCAGGGAGGTGACCAAGAACCCCATGGTTGCTCTGTCAGAGCTCCAGTGTTTCTCTGTAGAAAGAGGAGAGCCCTCCGGACGGACAACCATCTCTGCAGCACTCCACAAATCAGCCCTGTGTGGTAGAGTGGCCAGACGAAAGCCACTCCTTAGTAAAAGGCACATGGCAGCCTATCTGGAGTTTGAGAAAGGCACCTGAAGTACTCTCAGACCATAACAAACAAAATTCTCTGGTCTGATGACACAAAGATTGAACTCTTTGGTGTGAATGCCAGGCGTCATGTTTGGAGGAAACCAGGCTCATCACCAGGCCAACACCGTCCCTGCAGCGAAGCATGGTGGTGGCAGCATCATGCTATGGGGATGTTTTTCAGCAGTAGGAACTGGCAGACTAGTCAGGATGGAGGGAAAGATGAATGCAGCAATGTACAGAAACATCCTGAATGAAAACCTGCTCCAGAGCGCTCTTGACCTAGATTGGGGCGACGGTTCATTTTTCAGCAGGACAGCGACCCAAAACTCAAAGCCAAGATGTCCAAGGCATGGCTTCAGAACCACTCTGAATGTCCTGGAGTGCCTTTTAGAAGACCTAAAAATAGGTCTGCTACATTTGTGGCATCATATGACATGAAGCTGTAATTGCTGCCAAAGGTGGATCAACAATTACTGTGAATACTTACATCAATGAGCTTTCCTAGTTGTCTATTTGTAATAAATTGAAAATAATCCCAAACAAACTTCTTTCACATTGTAATGTGGTATTGTGTGTAGAATTTCGAGGAAAGAGATTAATTTGATACCATTTATAATAAGGCTGTAACAACAAAATGTGGAAAAAGTGCATCGTTGTGAATACTTTGCGGATGCATTGTACATGTAAACTTGCTGTTAATGTTAGGAGAAACATTTCTTACATTTCTTAAATAAAGAAGTCACCCCCCTTTCGATATGTGGAAAGAGTTGATGCAGGATTGATGGCCAGTAGTTCTGATTTTCAGCAAATATCAGAAGAATATTGATCTGCTTTCAAACATGTTAATATAAGGACAATTTCAGAAACGGCAGTAGTATAGATTTGAAAGCGCAGTCGTTACCTTGACGTCGTCCGTAGCCTTTTGACGTAATCTTAATTGTAATCGGCATCTTTTTTTTTTTTTTTTTTTTTGTTGAATTGCTTGACAGCGATGCAGAATTGATTCTGTTTCCTGCATGTTGATTACACTGAGTATGTGCAGCTTCAGTAAAGATGTGAGGTGCAAACACTTTTCCTTACAGCTAAAGGACAGTCAAGGGCAGGGTTAATGAATGCCGCCCTGCAGTGACATGTGTGAAAAAAGCCCTTTGGCCAATGACCTCAATGTATGCTTGTTCGTGGTTTTTATTAATACTGATTTAAAAAGGCAAAAAAAGTATCTTTGAAAGCAGATCAGCATTTTCCATCAACCATAATGCAGTTATAGAAACTAGAAAGCTAGAAATTCCCAAAAATGATTCATTTGTGCTCAATTTGTGCTTTTTTTCAGTTCTGATTGTGATTGAACAAACTGTTGATTCTTGTTTAGAAACAACTTAAGGATTGTTTTTCAGGAACTGATATTTTAATTCTTCATGTTCTGATGGTTTTACATCTTTGAGAGAAGTTATTTGAGCTCTTTTTGACTCTCCCCACAACCTCATACTCTCTGCTCAGGTGTTGAAGCAGCGTGATGCAATGCAGGAAGAACGCAAACCCCCAGTCCTGGTTAAGATCGCGCCTGACCTTTCTACCCAGGACAAACAGGACATTGCTGATGTTGTTACTGAGGTTTGGATATTTATAGGACAATCAATGAAGCCAATGTTATTGAGCTTGCTATATGCATATATGCAAATAATGAGTCTGTAGAGGTTTAATCTGATAAACTATTCAGTTGTATAAAATCAGTTGGGTTTTTTTACTATTGTGCATTTCTGTGCTCTCATAATAATAAAGAACGTGGAGTTTAACTGGTCTTATCCTTCTCAGATCTTCCAGTCTTTAAACTCCGGTGTTCCTATGCAAACTGCACACACCCTTTGCAAAGCTGCAGCCACTTACACTTTCTTAAGGGTATGAGGCTATTTACAGTAACAAAGGAAAAAAAATGGTCATGATTTGAATTTGATAAATTAATATGAAAAGTTTCTGCTGCTTTTATAGACACTTGGGGGTGGTCAAATAATGAAGTGCATTTAATTGGCTGTTACTTTGTTTGATCTTACGGCAGCAGCTATGGTGTATTTAGTTTGTCTAATATCTACATGTGTACATGATCGGCTATTCAAAATCATTATGGACCAAAGCCTTTTGTCTGGCATACAACAAAAGCCCAGTGATAAACACGAATGAGATCCAGAACATCTTTCTATTGACACTGATGGGTATTGCAGTAGGACAGCTGGTTACCAACAGGGATTTATATTAAAGTAGGTGTAGAGAAACCCATCAAAAACCAAAGAAAAATTTATTGATGGTCAGAAAAAAGGCATGACTGTCATGACTCACTAAGTAAGACTTTTAATTAATAAAATAACTACATGGATGTTGTTTCCCAGGAAAACACTGGATCAAGTCCAGGAGTTGAGCTCTGGAAACATAAAAAACACTATATGCTGACTTTCCCTTTGTAAAAAGGCAATACATCTCTAAAGGAAGTGCTTTAACTTTGTTGTATTTGGAAAAAAAAAATGCTTTAAGACATTGGTGCAGCCAAGGATGCTTGAACATAAGATAAAAAGAGCAGTCAAATGTTCCCTTTTAAATTACAGATTCACAAAACACTGCATAAAAGCTGTCTCTGTGGAGAACTGTCTGTACATTGTTAAGGAAAAAGTGAGTCCGCATTAAGATGAATTGAAGGACAAACTTGACAATACTTTAAAGGGGTTTAACAATGTCTTGTTGCAAAGCTTTTGTAAAGGAATAGAAATGAGAATTTAACTTCACTTTAAGTACTCGGCAATAATAGAATGGAGGCCTTCTTATGCAACATGTAAAACACGTGAGAAGTATTTGAAAGGGCAGAATATTTAAATATTTTAGTATTCGGTGTCAGCACAGTTAAAGAAATAAAGATGAGCACATAATCAAATAAACACTAAACAAAATGTTTCAAAGGTAAATGTGTGTAAATCATTAAATAAAACAGAAATGCCAAATAGAAAGTGTTTTTTTTTTTTTTTAATATTCTGCAGATTCTGATCCAAACTAATTTAGAGCAACTCTTGATGAAAGAAACAGCTTACCCAGTTTAAAATGGTGTGATTAGGTTTATGGGGTAATGTCACTCTAATCGTTTTAGAGCACAGTTGACTTCTTGTTTCTGTAGCAATGCTTCTGTGGATGCTGGAACACAGCCCACTCACTTCCTGTCCTCATTTCTCTGTGCACTCTGTGTTTGCAGTTGGGAGTGGATGGTTTGATGGTGTCTAACACCACTGTGTCCAGGCCAGAGGCGCTTCAAGATCCACACAAGTCTGAGGCTGGTGGGTTGAGTGGCCAGCCCCTCAAAGACCTCTCCACCAAGACTGTCAGCGAAATGTACAACCTAACCAAAGGTTGCTGTCTGCATCTTTTTCTCCATTTTCTTCCCTTTTACAGTATTGAGAGCACCCATGAAGTAAAGATTTGTTTGGTTTTAGGTAAGGTACCAATCATTGGAATTGGCGGTGTGGCCAGTGGCCAGGATGCGATGGATAAGATCCGAGCTGGTGCCTCACTTGTTCAGCTCTATACTGCTTTGACCTATCAGGGTCCACCTGTGGTGACCAAGGTAAAGCGAGAACTGGAACAACTTCTTAAGTGAGTATAAACGTGCAAGGAGATTATTACAAAGCACCAAAAAGGAAAATACCATGCAAATTATTTGCACTATTATTATTTATATAATGAAGGATTATATGGTTTAGCATGAATGCACTGAAAAAGAAAACGAGTACTAAATAAAATGAACAACTAAGTCCTCGTCAGTTAGCTTACCCAACCTTCTTACCCGCTCTTATGTATGTGCCTGTCTATTAGTTGAGACCTCAGTAGTTATAGCAATGCTAGAGTAACGACCTGTACACATGTGATCACACTTAAAACAACTCTTTAGTTATTTCAAACAATAAGGAGACTTTCTGAACTAATGTGCTAATGATGGATTTTTTGTGTTTGCATAGAGATCAAGGTTTCAGCTGTGTGTCTGAGGCTGTTGGAGCAGATCACAGGCAAGCAGAGAGAAAATCTTAGCACATAACTCCCAAGGCTCTGCAGCACGTGTAGCCGCCACCTCCTCCATCAACATATACATCATCTTTCTGTAATAAACAGAATAATTTGGATGATTTTTCCTTAGTCCACTCTGATTTCCACGGTGGCAAATAAATGATCTGTTTTAGTATATAGATTCACATTTTCAATAAATTACATTAATACCATAACAATATATTTTTCTATTTTTTTGTTTTGTTTTTTTACAGTATTAAGAAGCTAATCAGTAACCTGATTACAGCAGGTCATGTTTTGTTACAGTGTAACAGCAGTTAGTGTTTTTAAAGTGCATGAAAACACCAAAGAGCATTTTTAATGGTTGAAATGTGTTTGCTATGTTTGTGTAAAGAACATAATTTGCCATACTGGTGTAAAACCTTAAAATCTTATTGAATTATTAAATACAATTAAAACAAACAAATTTTTTCTTTTTTCTTATCGTCAGTTATTATAACTTTCAAAGAGTGAAAACTTTGACAGATGGAAATACTTTGCACATATTCAAATGTCAAGAGAGTTGTACGCCAAGGAAAATATTTGCAACATACAAGAACCTGGTTGTGTGAGAATCATAAAAGAAAAACATAACAGATACATTTTAAGATAAACCTTATATTTTTATTTGTCTGAGTCCTGAAGAGAAACATCTTCTGATGAAAAGCATCTGAAGCAGCAGTGAATGTTCAAGAATTCTGATTGAAAGATTGCTGAGATGACTTTGCCCTGTACCTGCAGCAACAAAGGAAGATCTTTCAACACAGCAGTGTGGTATAGCCAGGCAATTGGAGCAGATGGCCGCTTTTAGAAATATTTTTGGCTTTTCATCACTTATTAACACATTCAAGTGCTCACAAAGTTCCCAGAATAGGTCGTATTTATTAGTTGTTTTCTGTGAAGATGGCAATACTGTGAGGATCAGCTGTGAGCTGCTCCTTTATCTCCTGAGGCGAAGTCCTGACTGTCTCATCCCATATGTGGTGTCAGAAGAGGAGGGGAATGGCTCCCAGACAAGCAAAACTTTTTAAACTGATTGCCACTTGGACAACGTCTGTCGTTGCTTGGAGGCAGTTGTGATTGCACAGCTTCTGTCCATATATAACTATACATACACACACGCACATATATATATATTTTATTTTTTCTAACACTGTTTCTCAGCCCTGGTCCTTCATGTTTTAGCTGTGTTTGTGGGCCTGAACACCTGATTCAAATAAATGCATTACCTCATCAGCGTGCCATCAAGTGCTGCAGAAACCTGTTCATCACCCATTAATTTAAATCAGGCGTGTGGCTGTTATGAAACACCTTAAATAAGCTCCAGCATGAACCCCAACTTACACCAAAGTATTCTAGTATCAGATCTGAAGCTGTCATCAAATTAGCTAATAAACACGACAATGGTCCCAAAACAACAGCTCTGCAACAGAATGGCTGAGAAAGAAAAAAAAATCAATTCAATACACCACTGAAAGTCCACACCTCAACCTGATTGAAATATTGAGGTGGGACCTTATGAGAGCTGTACAGAAACAAATGTCTGCAAATACAAATGAAATAAAGTACTGTTGTAAAGACAACTGGGCCAAACATTCATCCACAGTGACATGCCTGAATGATAAAATCATAAAGAAATCACTACCTGATGTCATGATGCTCAAGATGGTTCAACATGGTAGTGAATCAAACTGCTTAGTTTTACCAATGACTGCCTTGACAGTTTGGGAAAGTTTTCTTGCCCATTACTATATATGCTTTTGCTGTGGGCATTACATTACTACAGGTTTTTCATCATATTTGAAAACTGATCAAATATAAATACCCATTTCAACCTTCAACTATACAAAATCCACTCATTCACATGTATTGCATAAAGAAATATGAAGGAAAAACTACATTTAAGCCTGCACATCTTTAGTATTTTCAGCATATGGTGTTTGCATACATAAGGAATCCAGGCAATATGATTAATCTAAAAACTTTCTGAGACCTTCTGTGATTTCTGATCATGGTAATTGAATGACTTTTGCTGCAGCTTGAGGTCAGCATTGGGTAGAGTCTCATTAGCTGTTGGATGGACTTATAAAATCTGGTCCACAAATTAATCCTCACCATCAGGTAGATCTGTTACATCATTAGTGATTGGCAGACCCTTCTTCTGACAACATCAATACTCACAAGATGAACTCCGTGCAAAACCTTCTGCTACTGACATACACTGAATGAAATATGCATTGGCTGCAAACGTAATGATGACATATATATATATATATATATATATATATATATATATATATATATATACACGTGTGTGTGTACATATAGTATATGCAGTCGTACTCAATAGACTAGAATATTATTGTAAAGGTAATTTTTGTTAGCAACTCAATTCACGTAGTGAAACCCATATAGATTAATTCCATATAGATTAATTTATTAGCTTGCAGCTAATAAAACCATGACATTTGATATTAAGATATTACAACAGACCAATAAAAAAATACATTTCTAATACAGACAGATGCGCTTAATG
Organism: Characodon lateralis; assembly: GCA_036250325.1. Taxonomy (NCBI): domain Eukaryota; kingdom Metazoa; phylum Chordata; class Actinopteri; order Cyprinodontiformes; family Goodeidae; genus Characodon; species Characodon lateralis. The sequence goes on along the minus strand of JAHUTJ010059368.1, from coordinate 3,771 downwards.
AAGAATATTTTAAATAGCTGCTTGATGGTTGTTTTTTTTGTAAAGGTTAAAGGTTTAATTTGACTCTAATTTATTGAATATGACTGCATATAGATATACATATCTCTCTCTCTCATTTGGATGAAGACAGAGGCAGTGAAAGTGCTGTTTTTTGGTTGCCTGGCTTTGGAAGCATTATATTTTGCAATGAACAAGCATTGGAAAAATCTGAGCTTTCAACCTAACGCTGCTTTCACGTTGATGCAGCATTATTTTGTGGGGAAAGCTTATCTCAAACAACAGAAGCATAAAAAAAAAAACAGCAGACATTCTCAAGAGGAAATCTGCACTTCACTGCCAAACAATGCAGCCTTGTTCTCAAAGTTGTAATAAACCATGAAAACCCTGCAGGAGCCAGTGGTGTGAAGCTCACATATAACTGTTTCTTCAGAAATGTAGTGACCAGTTGAAAACTCGTCCCTCTTCATCCAAATTCATTACTTACATCTTTTTATCTTAACTGGAAAATACATGCTCGCCTTTTGAAGGTTTAGATACAACTCTACACTTTGCATAATTTAACTTGGACTGATCTTCTAAAAGGAAAATTGTCCCTTCACAGTTCGCCTGGCTGCAGCTGCTCAGTTTGGACTCTCCCACATACCTTTTTTTCAAAGTTCAAGAACTTTAGATCATAGGAGTTTAAGCGCAGTTCAAATCGGCTTATAATGCCAATCTATAAACATTTTAAATGAGTTAAAAAAATCTAAAGCTTTTAAGGGCTTTATCTTCTATGTTTCAGACAGAAAAACATCAAAACATCAGAGATGATGTCTGGGGCGGCGTACACCATTCAGAGAGTGTCACTTCCCACAATTCTTTGCAGACAGTTTTTTTCAGAGGGAGTTAGAGCAGCTTATACAGTGACTTACATAACTCTTCATATTACTTGAACTCAACATAGTGCATAAAGGTTAAGTGGAGCACAGCGTATTGTTCTACATTGTAAGTATGGTGGATTTTTTTGTGGCACTGTCTTTGTTTTTCTTGCCATGTCCTTAGAAATATCTTCTACCATGCTTCCTTTATCTGTGGACATGTTCAAATTAAGGTTAAAATGAATAGTTTTTGAAATATGACAGAAGGTACAGTATTTTTGACTGTTTGAACTTACTCTGCATCCCGGTTTCAGTTACACAATTACCCTTACGTGTGCAGGAAATATACTGTATTTTCCCCTTAGTCTGAGAAGATGGGTGTTATGGGTGTTATTTAAGAGAAGAGTGGTATAATAAACAACCGAAAGCCAAAACATTTTTCATATCTTCATTTGTGGGAGACTCAATCCCAAAGTTATTTGATTTCAGCTTCTTTCTATCCCCAGTTGTTTACCTATCTACGCATCGGTGAATGAATGTGTGTGTGTTTGTCAGTGTGATTAGATGAATGTGGCTCCAGTGTAAACACTTTGAGTGTTTTTGCATTTAGGTAGACCAAACTTTAGTGGCATGCATGCCACTGTATTATTGTTGTCCACCATAATTCTTTACGCCTTTAATCAGCTTACACTGTTCCCCATGAATCATTCGTTTTAGACGTTTTAATCTAGATATGTTTTCATGTAGTCATAAAAACAAAAGTTGGATCTTGTGTATCATTATCCCTGTAGGTCAGCATAGTATGAGGCAATTCATTACATTTCAGACCGCAATGAGGCAGACTTTCTGAGTATTTACTGAGAAATGGCATCAGAAAGATCCTTCATGGTACACAAAGCCCATTAGCACTTGAATCTCACCATATACTTTAAATCAACAATCAATTATTTTTTAGAGCTGATTTTTTTATTAACATCAACCATCAGGTATCAAAGAGTTGATTTGCAAATCAGAAACAAATTCAACTTACATATAAATGGAGAGTAAAACAGATGCAAAGCTGACTGGATTGTACAACAGGGAGTGTGGCAGGTGCAGTGTGAGGTGTTTTACTTGCCTGGAGGTACAGGGGTAACATCTGTGAGCCTGTCAGCTCAGGTCATCAGATCAGCATTAATGTTCTTCCTCAATCCTGAGGGTGATCTAATGAGGTTTGGATGTCTGTTTAAAATAGTTTTTGGTCAGAAGTTAATTTAGTAAGTACTGCAAGAGATAGCTTCAAACAACAGAAAAGATAATTGAATAATGTTTATCGACCTAAGCAACCAAACTGAGAAAAAAAAAAATTATGAACTCTCTATGAAATCTCTTTTGAAATGGAACATTTTCTAATATTTAAACAGTTTTCAAAAAAGATTTTTAAAATGCTAAATTTTTTAGGAAAAATTGCTTGGAAAAAAATGTTCGGGTTTGCCTTTTTAGAGGCTGCAGTTTTACTGATCAGTATCACAGCAATGAGGCACAATTAAACCACATTGCATCCGCTCAGTCAGATCGGGAAAATAATAAATTGGCTGCCATAAGATTTCTAAATATAACAGCTTGTGTGATCTGTGTCAATATTATCATTTCGGGTTTCATATTGTTATAGGCTTCTTGTAATAAATGGGCAATTTTTTTTCCAAATCTTGATGCTTGTACATTGTAGATCATTTAAAAGTGGAGACATTTCCAGCTTGGCAAAAAAGTGAGGGATAAGAAGGAAGAAGAGACTGTGAGATTTGAGGAAGAAAGAATGATAGATTTGTTCTGCCAGTTTGGTAGGATTGAAGATAAATGATGGGCAGAATGATCGTGTGTGGATTTCCTCATAGACCTGTTGAGACCATGGCACTCAAGGAGGAGAGACATTATTATTTTTATCTTAATTGCACAAGATACAATTTATCCACACAAATGCTGTGATCGTTTTAAAAATTAAAATCTGCACCATATGTCTGTCAGAGTTTAAAACCCAGATGTGTCCGACTGAAATCAAATTGCAGGAATTTCAAATTTGAGTGAGTGATGTATTGCAATAAATGAGTTTACTTTTCAAATTAATCCGTTGTGCACACCTTAAACCATCTAGGGTGGATGAAGATGATGAAAACGAATTGAACACATTTACAATAAATGATGACTTGTTTCCACATTAGGGTTTTTAATCTCAATAAGAGGAAACACCCAAATAACACCCAGGCACACGGAGAACATAAAAAACTTTTGAAAACCATTTAAAATAAATTGTGTTCAAAGCAGAACACTTTGACACACTAATTCAAAAAGTTAACTTTTATGATATTTTACATCATGAGATCAAAAAAGAAACTTGTAAGATGGAGGTACACTGATTATGTTTTATGATTTATCATTAATATAATCCAAAACCTGTACATAGACAGCATTCTGACACTGATCTGACTATATACTGAAATGTAAACCTCCTATTTTCCTTTTTTGTTATTCTAAAATAGTAAAAAATGTAAATGAAAAGTATTGTTTCTCATCAAAGGTCATTGGATTACTTATATGATTCACACAGTAAAATCAGAGATCTGATTGTTCCATACGTTCCTAACAGGGCACTTCGTTCTCAGACTGCAGGTTTACTGGTGGTTCCTAGAGTCTCTAGAAGTAGAATGGGAGGCAGATCCTTTAGTTATCGAGCTCCTCTCCTGTGGAACCAGCTCCCGGTTTTGTTCGTGAGGTAGACACCCTGTCTACTTTTAAGACAAGGCTTAAAACTTACCTTTTTGATAAAGCTTATAGTTAGAGTGGCTTAGGCTATCTTCCTTATTTTTTACCTCCGCCTTCCTCCCTCCCTGTTGGATGGAGTAAGGGGAAGTCAGGTTTAGCATAAACCAGCTCAGTT
>JAHUTJ010059367.1:0-15277 GCA_036250325.1 Characodon lateralis | reverse complement strand
TTCTTCCACATGTTTGGTGTGTCTCCCAGGTGGCTTGTGGCAAACTTTAAATTAGACTTTTATGGATATCTTTGAGAAATGGCTTTCTTCTTGCCACTCTTCCATAAAGGCCAGATTTGTGCTGTGTACGACTGATTGTTGTCCTAGGACAGACTCTCCCACCTCAGCTGTAGATCTCTGCAGTTCATCCAGAGTGATCATGGGCCTCTTGGCAGCATCTCTGATCAGTCTTCTCCTTGTTTGAGATGAGAGTTTAGAGGGACGGCCAGGTCTTGGTAGATTTGCAGTGGTCTGATACTCCTTCCATTTCAATATGATTGCTTGCACAGTGCTCCTTGGGATGTTTAAAGCGTGGGAAATCTTTTTGTATCCAAATCCGGCTTTGTGGCTTTATGGCATTATGGCTTTGTGACTAAGTCCCGAGTTGGGTCAGAGGTGTAATGTTGATTAGTCAACTTCAACCCCTCCATTCCATGTCGGGACCTTTTAGCTCATCGCAAGGTGTAAAGAACACTTTTAGATCCCAGACTGAAAGGATGATAACACCTCTCACCTTTTTAGCACCCCAAGAGACATGTGAAATGTAGTATGCTTCCTTCTTTAAAAGTCCATAGTATATAATATTTCCATGAAGCAGCAACTTTGACTTAAACCCCAACATATTGATCCTGTTCTTGTAAAACGCGATCCATCCCTATCAGTAATGCTTGAACTCCACTAAGAAACATCTCACCCCTTAAAATGTGCAAGGAAACTGTAAGGTTTGCAGTGCTAGTGCAAGCCTGAATTTTCTAAACATAACACATGCTGTAAAGCATAAAACTTCACAACAGTAATGCAGCTGTGAAAACATTATTCTGAGCAAGCTGTCGTTCAAAACACTTAAATTCAGTGTGTCCATTTGCAGTTATTTGTGGTTTGACCCTTAAAGTTACTTTAAGATATTGCTCCACATAGGGAAGATGGAAGAAAAGCTAACACATACATACATGCAGCAGCTGCAGTTAAATCCTCTCCTTTATTTTGCTCAGACATGGTGGAAAAATGTTTCTCACAGCTGAAGCCAGTTTTTCAGGTAAACTATGCAGGAAGATCGTTTGACAGAGAGTATCGATTTAACTTAATCTAAGGACGTCATTATATGTCTTGTACAGACACAAAACAGTAAAAACTAAAACAATAACTTTTTCTGATAAACTTTATGCTCACAACATTAGTTACTTTTGAGGTCTGGCGGATGACTCCCAACTCCAGCTATCTATTCTAGCTATTGCATGATCTGTATTCTGTCTTTGTCCATTATCTATGAATTGTTCCTTTCCTCTAATCCCATAATTCAGTAGCTCTGGATTAAAAAGATTTTTCTACACACCTCTCACCAAAGTTTTCTGCATTTATGATCTCTGTAGCGAAAGTTAGGTAGGTGCCCAGCAGGGCAAAGTATTTAAAAGGCATGACAATGTTTAAACTCTTAGTATGTTTATTGTTTTTCCTCATAGGAATAACTTTTGTGATATTTAGGAATGCAGTCTAAAACTAGCACTGTGTTTTTGTACTAGCTATGCAAATTAAAATTTTCCCTATGTTATTTAAGTTGTTTTTTTTATAATTGAAATATAAGGCAAATATCTGGGGAAATCTTTAACCAGCTATTTAATGTATTCATAAATATGTTTCCTTTTTAAAAATGATAATTAATTAGCTTAAAACCTGTGTGATTCAAAGCAGATGTCAAACAAGAATAATCATGCCAATAAAGAGGCCAAATTTATAATAATAAAAATCACACCTTATTTGGCTCCGCTTGGACATTTTGTGGTGTCTACAGTGAGAAATATAAACATCAATATCCCACTTAAATCTGTGCTTAACAAGAATTGTCTGTTTTATTGATAAAGTCATGATTATAATGGTAAAGAGGCAGTAAAACTCCCTTCTGCTATCTCTTGCATAAAAACAACTTTGACGGGAGCTGCAATTGATCAGTCTACCAGCCTATCCCTTTTTTTGATTGCAAATCACTATTTAACAACTGCTCATTTTTTTTTTATGTGTAAATATTCAACTAATCTTTTCAATTCTTTAGTTTTACACACAGATATAAACACAAAGTTCCACTATTATGCTCATCCTGTAGATTTGTGATTATTCTAACGTTCAGTGCTCATCTGAAGATAAGTTCAGAGGGAGCATCCATGAGGAGGTAACACTTCTGTGATGGTTTAACTATTACTCCTGTGTCAGGGAGTGCACCCTGCTGCACTCTGCCAATTCGCAGGGGCTTTGCTTTAATGTATGAATGTTTGCTATAATTAACAGTCAGTTGGTGGGTGGGTAAAAATATCAGGCATGCAGAAAACATTTTTGATCTCTTCTTTTCCAAAGGGGGGCTGGTGGGTCACGTGACAGTGAAATGCTGTGATTTGGGTGAAGAGAAGGTCCAAGTCAAACAGGATGAGTCATCACTGCACAGAGAGGTGGAGGGCAGGGGATGGCGATGATTAAACTTGTGCAGACACAAAGTCAAGTCAGGAGCACTGATGGATGTCACAGATATTTCATTCTGTCCAGTCACACCCCAAAGCATGGTCACACAACACACCAAAAATCTGTTTTCTGAAGATGAAATTCACAGATAATCTGCTGCACATTAATATAGCAATGATAATACACAATTTAGACATGAGCTTGCATGAGATTCCCATGTTATAATATGTTCAAAGAAAATATTATTTTATAGTATTTAAACAAACATTAAAAACAAATAATGCATTGCATGATCTGACTGTTCTTTTTACTGTTGCTAAAATTATATAACATAATGACTGTTATCTGTATAATGTTGTTTTTGTTGTTGGAAATACGATTTTTATTCACAGATCTGAGTAAAATTATAAAATTAACATTTGTTTCATTTAGTTTTTAAAAACCTTTGCACAGATGTCTGATCAGGTAGCAAATCTGTAATCAGCGTGCTTAACATTTAATAAAACGTATTGCCTGAACAGGAATGACATCTTCTTTAGTTTCAAACTGTTACTGTTCATGTTTTTTTAAGTACTTAGTTTGAATTTTATTGCATGATATACATATTTGATTCATCAGAAAAAACAAAACCTAACATTTGGTACAGAAACCTTTGTTAGCAATTACAGATATCAGACGTTTCCTGTAGTTCTTGACGAGGTTTACACACATGGCAGCTGGGATTTTGGACCAGTCCTCCATACAGATCTCCAGATCCTTCAGGTTTCGGGGCTGTAGCTGGGAAATACAGTCTGCCAGCTTCTGCTGTTGAAAAATATCCCCATAGCATGATGCTGTCACCACCATGCTGCACTGTAGGGATGTTTTTTTATGGAGGACTTATCCTGCCATAATTAAGAATATATACAGAAATAAATAAATGACTATGAAATAACTACTTGGGCCAAAAAGTAGCTAGAAATATAAATTAGTGTGCCATTAATGCAATATAATAATAACAAGGGATTTATTCAATAACAGATCAATTAATTTCTATTTTTATTTTAATTCACTATTTTTATTTAAACTACCAATTTTCAAATCATGTTTCTTGTTGAACTTTATATTTTTCCTTTGTTTATTCAATACAACTGAATTTCTTGCTGTTTTAGTTTCCCTACACCTTTTTTCATATGTATTACTGCCGAAATATATTTAAAACATGTTTTTTTCCTCAAACATATTATTTTTCACATTATTTTACTGATAAAAGGCAGGATGGATCCATGCTTTCATGTTGTTTATATAAACAGAAATTTAAAATGGCACCCCTGGAACATTCTAATATAACCTATATTTACACTATAATCATCGGCTTAAAAGAAAACTGCCAGAGACTGATTCCTGTTAAAGTTAGGAATTAACCATCTATGTCACTAAAAATGTACATATCTGCTGTCAGAATCAGAAGCCATATTTCTCAGCATACATGCAATATTTTATCCAGAGGTGTAACACCTGTAGGGTACTCAGTTGAACTTTGAAGTATAGTATATAAATTCCTTGTTTCTTCAATGACTCTCTCTACATGTAGGCCTGCTCTTACTGATGCAAGCCCTATTTTGGCCTTTACCTTCCCAGGAGGCCAGAGCTGTAATCTTTGAATAATTTTATAAATAAACATCTTTATGAAGCTTTAGTTTCAAAATCCCACATAAAATATAAATTAAACACATAAACTTTATATAAGCTGAAGTCTTAATCAGGACAGAAATCATCCTTAAATGACAGTTTACTTTAAAATGATTATTAATACGGTGAATAATATTGTCCATATTTACCAGGCTTTATTTTTGACAAATGTATATCTGAATATTATTCAGGAAGTATCACTGTACAGTGTTTGAAGATAGTAATTTAACGTTGAAGTTCCTAAAATATGTTTCCTCTGCTATTATTTTGAAAGCATGTCCGTAAACGTGACTTACTCTTAGTACTTTGGCAAACTCAAGAATTCACCACAATCCCGTATAACAGTGCTATCTACCACCAAATCCACAACACTCCTGACTTCTTTAGCAACATGACAGAAGTTAGCCATTTCTGCTAGCTCCTTTTCAGAATCAAACAGACATAATGAGACCCAGCAGCTACTTCCTAGAGGCTTGACCTCAGCCAATAGGAGAGAAGCTGAGGCGGTGATGTTGTTCTAAAGACCATCTCAGTCCCGCCCCCTATAAATTTGCATTAACAGCTGCATGTTGAGGAGAAGACAATACAGTGATCTGAGGAAAATAAAAGCGTTCAGGGAAATCTGTTGGGTGTTTAAGAAATAATAAGACAGTAAAATAATTTGAAATTATATCTTTTGAAAGTATATTTTTCAGGAAAAGCATGTTCGAAATTTATTTGGGTGGTGATACATATGAAAAAAAGGTGTAGGAAAAATAAAGCAGCAAGAAATTCCCTTGTATTAAATAAACAAAGGGACAATTTAGAGTTCAAGAAGAAATGGAGTAATGACAAAAATTAAATCTGGGAGACTCACCCACTCCTCCAGCTTCATGCAATGACTCCTCCATGCGTCTCCGCTCCATCCAATCAGCATCAAGTCCGCAGTAATCCTCAGCCAATGATCCTTCAAGGCTCCGCATTTAAAGTTTCCCGTTCATGGATCTCCCAGCTGTCAGCTGAGCTTCGACCCTCTTCCACCCCATTGCCTCCATCGGATTCTCAGTTCCATTATCATCAGGCCTCCTCTCCATCACCAGTACCAGATCCGGGGGGAAGACAATTCTAATTCTAAGACGTTCATCAAGTTCATGCATTATCAGCATTTATGTCTTCCTCTGGGGTCTGAGCGCCAAACAAATAAACATCCATTGTGTAACTTCTCTAATCGCATTTTGTGTTTCTTATTGTGAGTCTCTACAGGATTGAAATATGTGATTTGAAAATTAGTGGCTTAAATAAAAATAAATAATTCAAATAGAAATATATATATATTATCTCATTTATTGATCAATTGTTGAATAAATCTCTTCTTTTTATTATTTTGTTGCATTTAATAGCACACTAATTTATATTTCTAGTGTCATGTCATTTTTTACTTCTGTATATATTCTTAATTTTGGCAGGATTGGTCCTCCATAGATATTGGCCTGGTGATGAACATTGCCTGGCTTCCTCCAAACATGATGCTCGGTATTCACACCAAAGAATTCCATCTTTGTCTCATCAGACAAGAGAATTTAGTTTGTCGTGGTCTGACAGTCCTTCAAGGGCCTTTTGGCAAACTCCTGAGAGGCTGCCATGTGCCTTTTCTAAAGGAGTCACTTTCATCTGGCCACTCGACCATACATGCCTGAGTGGCGAATCGCTCCAGAGATGATTGTCCTTCTGGAAGGTTCTCCTCTTTCCACAGAGGAACGCTGGAGCACTGTCTAAGGCACTTCTCCCCCGATCGTTCATTTTAAATGTCCTGCCAGCTCTAGGAAGAGTCCTGGCGGTTCTAAACTTCTTCCATTTATGAATGATGGAGCCATTGTGCTCATTAGGACCTTCAAGGCAGCAGAATTTTTTTTTCTATATCCTTCCCCAGATTTGTTCCTTAAGACAATCCTGTCTCGGAGGTCTTAAGGCAATTTGTTTGACTTCATGTTTGGTATTTGTGCCCTGACATGCACTGTCAACTGTGGGACCTTATATAGACATGTGTGTACCTTTCCTAACCATGTCCAATCAACTGAATTTACCACATGTGTACTCCATTTAAAGTGTACAAACATCTCAAGAATGATCAGTGGAAACAGTTTGTGCCTTAGCTCAATTTTGAGCTTCATGGCAAAGGCTGTGAATACTTACGTAATTGTGATTTGTTAGTTTTCTATTTGTGATAAATTTGCAACAATCTCAAACAAACTCTTTTAACTTTGTCACACTGAGGTATTGTGTGTAGAACTTTAAGGACATACATTAATTTGATACCATTTGGAATAAGACAGTAACATAACTAAATATGCAAAAAGAGCAGCGCTATGAATGCTTTCCGGATGATCTGTACAATGGAAACAACAGTAGGAAAACAAACCAGTAACCACGGTTTCTCGCGCGCATTAACATTCACAATTCATTTTGACAACCAGACATCTTTAGCAAACCTACAACGACCCATATAATCCATCTTGGATATCGAGGAAATATTGTACCGCATGATTTATATCTGCATAAAAAAAATTACATAGAAATGTTTCTAGGAACTCGTATTTGATATGATGCCAACTAGAATATTGCTGTCTAAAATAACTCAATAAATTCCTCTTTATTCTGTTAACTGACAACTAATGACAGATACTCAGACAATTTATGACTTAATGTTCTGAAAAGTACAGTCTGTTTCTAGTCTAAAGACTTACTGGTCTAAGATTTTCCCCTTTAGAGATTCATCCTTGCTAGTCATCTTCACAGATGGGAAACTTCTCTGCCAATTTATTATTTATCATATCTTGTGCCAATAGAAAATTAATTCCCAACATGGAGATATTTGCAAAGGCATGAAAGCAATCTCATTTTACTTAATCTCAATAACGCTGGCAAAAAGAAAGGCAGCCTTACATCAAAGGACCGTGTTTGTTTCCTTGGCCACATTCAGTTGCTTTGATTAGGTGCACATCAGTCCCTCAATTTATGTCTTTTATCATTTGTGTGATTCTGGCATTTCTTTGCTTGACTGAAAGACCCTTGTTTCAATGCTGTCAACGCAATTAAAGTGAAAATAAATCCATTTTGTGGGAAGGATTTATATTTAAATTGTGGGATTATTCAGATCATTTTTACAGTGTGACCTGCCGATTAGTCATTTATGAATAACCCAGTTCTGTGCAGTAGTTGAATCATTAACAAGGTCGTCTAAAATGAAAAGACTTTGATGATTAAATCCTTCAAAATATAATATACACTGTACAGTATTTTTAAAAGATAGTTTTGTTCCATTAAGGTGGAGTATTTCTGAGCAGCCGGTGTCATACTTTCACTAAAGACCAGTTTAAAGACTGAGTGTTCAACGACTCAATTAGAAAATTCAAATGGACAGTCAAGATAAACGCTACTCACACCAGGGCCCATTTAAAAATGAAGTTCCGCAAGTAGAAAAAACACAAAATCAAGAAATATTAGCGGTCCACCCTGGACAGAAACTGTTTCAGACTCTCCCCTCTGGCAGGAAGCTGCGGTCCATCAGGACCAAAACCTCTCGCCACACAAACAGCTTCTTCCCGCCTGCAGCTAGCTTCATTAACAAGGCCCTGGTCCCAGACTGACACTTTCCCTTTGCAGATAGTATAAATATCTCAGCACATGCAAATACTATATCATTTAATTCTAAATTGTTGCTATTGTATATTTTTAATATTTGCCACAGTGCTGTCTTTTAATTTATTTATGTCAGCTGTATGTTTGTCTATGTGTAGCACCTTACCACTAAAGCAAATTCCTCGTACATGTAAAACATTACTTTGCAATGAAATTGTTTTTAATTCTGATTCTGTTGTATACTGTATAAACAGTGTGTATATATCTATAAAGAAAGAGAGAGAGAGAGAGAGAGAGAGAGAGATTATGGCATGCCATTCAGGAAATTATTGATATATATATATATATATATATATATTCAAAAATCTGAATATATGAATCTGAATAAATTTCTGAATATATGGAATGAAAGTCTGAAAATATGGAATGAAACCTCAATATGTGGAATGAATCTTGGATATGTGGAATGAATCTTGAATATATGGAATGAATCTTGAATATATGGAATGAAACTCTGAATATATGGAATGAAAGTCATCAGGGAATTATGGGTAATGTGGTCCGTGGTCCTAAACAGAAAAGGGAAGGGCAGAAACTTCAAGTTTTTAAACTATCATGACGTTGTCGCTAAATAAAATATTTTCCAGATGTTTTAAGCAAGAAAATAGACCTTAATATGTTATCTGACCAGTCAGTTTATCAACATTGAGCATAATTTGAAATTCAGTCTGGGGTTTTCGAAACAAGAGAGGTCGGTTCACAGATCGCCTTTGATGCTGAACTAACCGAGCTGTTGGAGTGGGGTTTCGCCTCTCACTCCTGTTGTATGTCGGATAAGCACGCTGTCATTTCCCGCTACCTGTTACTCGTTATTGGCGGTTAAATTTCAGTTTTGTGGCGAATAACATCAACTACCAGAATATAGAATATATGATTTTTCTCCTTAATGTTTTTTATATTTTCAATTAATTTTCACATTTTGTAATCTCTCAACTCAAATTTATGTTTTGTATCTCCATAAAATAATGTTGGGTCAAATTCGTAGAAACAATGGTATGGTGTATAACTTGGTGATCAAACACTTTAACCGTTCCTTCTACATAACAGAAAAAAAAATCTCTAAGTTTGACTTCATGTAAACCTACCTTGTGTGAACTCTTAATTGTTTTTGATTATTTTCAGGAGGATAGACCACATTTCCAAATTTGAATCTCTCATCTTTTTACCTTGTAAACATTTGTAGACAAAAGCAAAATAATCAAATTCAGTCTCTACCATCAGATAAGTGAGTTCACAGAAGACTCGTTCTGGATAAAATCAATTGACAAACCTGTCAGGAGAAAGAATTAAATGTGTTAATAATTTTCTAGACTGCCTTAAGATGTCCACAAGCAGAGTTTGGACCTCAATCTTTTGATCTTAAGTGGTTAACATAATCCATCCATCCATCCATCCATCCATCCATCCATCCATCCAACCAACCAACCCGTTTATCCTTTTGGGGTTGCGAGAGTCTACTGGTGCCTATATCCAGCAGTAATCGGGCAAGAGGCAGGGTACACCCAGGACAGGTCACCAGTCCATTGCAGGGCAACACAGAGACAGACAGGACAGACAACCATGCACACACACACTCACACCTAAGGAGAATTTAGAGTGACCAATTAACCTAACAGTCATGTTTTTGGACTGTGGGAAAAAGCCGGAGTACCCGGAAAGATTCCACGCATACACAGGGAGAACATACAAACTCCATGAAGAAAGACCCCTGGCTGAAATCGAACCCAGGACTTTCTTGTTGCAAGGACTAACATAATACAAAACAAAAATGTAATGCCAACCCAATCCCGCACACTGCACTTGGCACTACTAAACACTTATGAACACACTCCTTTTTCTTTTATTACTATCTGGCTAGCTCATTTCACATATATAGCACAAATGTAGAAAAAATTATTTTATTTTAGTAAAAGCTTTATTGGAATTACAGATACAGTCAGCAAGTACAGGGAATTGATATCTTGGATGTCAAAACATCAGCAAATAATTATATGAAGAACATGAGGAAGAAGGGGAGTAGACGATGTCAAGACATGAGAGTGAAAATGCCCAAAATGTTGGGAGTATAATGTGACACATGAAATATGTAAACTGAGTAAAAGTATTTAAAAAAGAAAGTCATACATTTTATAATTTGGTACTTGCAGTTATTCACCTTATGCCTAAAAATGCGTACTATCTCACTTTCAGCGGCCACAAATAGAAAACAGGTAGCAAGAAATGACAGCGTGCTTATCCGAGATAAGGCAGGGATGAGAGGTGAGATCCCATTCCAACTCCGTTTAGTTTACCTTAGCTTAGCTTAGCTTAGCTCCGCAGGCTGACCGGCTTGTGAACTAAGCTGTGCTGCTTCCACAACCCCAGAACATATTTCAAAGGTTGCCCATTGTTGATGAACTGACTGCACACATAAAAATTTTAGTTATACTTCTATGCTTAAAACATCTCAAAGGTTTCTGCGACAAATTCAGAAAAGTATGAAAATGCTAAGTGTCCACGACTATTGGTGGTGCAATGCATTGTGGGACATGATGCTGGCCCAAGTCTGCAGAAGGATGGATCCTCAATAAAATGGATGAAATAAGAACATATATGGGTTCTTTAAGAGTACTTAGTTTGATGCGTACTTAGGGTTGGAACAGTGCTTGAGCCACTGCCGATGAAGTTTCAAAAGCCTGTGAAAACACACCTACAGACAACTATGCATGTTTTGAACCACATTACCCATAAGTCCTCGAGGCCTGTCTGACTTTCATTCCATATATTCAGACTTTCATTCAGGCATTAACCAGAGAAGCAACAGGAGGCCCAAGGTAGAAAGCCATAAGAAGTCCTGTTGGCACTCTGCCACAAGCCACATAGGGGACGCAGCACACATATGAAAAGAGGTGCTCGGTTTACACTGCACAATTTTCCAAAACTTTGAAAAACTATGTATCATTTTTCTTGTACTTCACAGTTCTGTACTCCTCTGTTTGGTCTATCACATACAAATACACTGAGGTTTGAAGCTGTAATGTGACAAAATGAGAAAAAGAATAAGGTATGATTTTTTTTCAATGGAGGTATAGTTTGTCTTTTAACCTTAGAATATATTACAACTTGTAATTTTCTGAAAGGCTCTCATCGCCAGGCTGCCTCTTACATATTATAACCAGCTTGAAGTGAATAGGGTTTTCACAACTCCGATTGAATACTTCTACACCATCTATGGTGCTTTACAGTCAATTAAAGATCCAAGCACTATATGCAGGTTTTGTATAATTGTTAATATTCATTCAATGAAGGTTGCAAATCTTTAGACCTCATGGAGGGAAACATTTCCAAAATCATAAATCATATTTAAAGTCCATGCTTAGTGTTTTATTGATTTGGTGTGGAAGTTACCCTCTAAAATTGCATTGTTCACTTTAAAGTGCATTTCAATCAGTTTTTCCATTTAATAACTGAAGTAAATTTATCTTTGATGCCGTAATATTGTTCCATCCTTTGCTTCAAAGGTAACGGAGTTACTCCTCTCAGATGCTTATTATACCAAATGATTAAATTATGTTCAGCAGCTTCAGTTTTGTTTTCTATTCCTTCTCTCATTCTCCCTGCAATCTCAGATATCCAGTGGCATAAAATACGATTAACTTTAGTCCCTTGCTGCCAGCTGCCTTTTTGTCTGATTCCATATATTTAACTTTTCTGTTAAAACCAAGTCACCCCTCTGTCGCACTCATTAATTCTCTCACACAGACTCTAGGCTTGTTCCACACACATAGGCACAGGTCGCTCTCATCCCATCTTTGGGAGAGAATGGGTAATTATATAATCAGCTTTCAGCGTGGCAAGGATTAGGTCCCAGAGAAAGTGATGAGTGTTGTCTAATGTTGGCACATTTCTTTCACAGACTGAAAAACAAGCTCATGGGTATGCCATAAAAAGAGCAGCAGAGCTGGAAAGACCATGAGAGAAGTCTGTGGGGGAGGATCGCATCATATAGCAATCACTCAGTTCCCAAAACAATGTTTATATTGCAGATTATTTTGTTTAGCACAGAAATTTCATGATGGGATTCATGTTACATTTATGGTGCTCAGGTGTTTGCCTTAAGATTAGGTGTCAAGCAGTTACATGTGTTTGTTCTAAATGATGTGTGAAAAACAACTTCTGTTCCCACAATTGTTGTGTTCTTTGGTGCCTTTGACTGTGCAATTTGACACTTGAGCAGATGCCGTGGAGCTGCTTGGATTGTTCTGTGTGTAATATTTTGTAATAATAGCTACGTAGCTAGGAAAAATGACAGTGAACTCAAACGTGTTTTCCCATGCTTTCAGGGGAAACAACCTACTGATTTTGTACTTCCTTTACGCTAGAGAGATCTGCTTCTCACTAAAGTGCACTTCTAAAATCTCTGCACAGATTTTAGACATCACATTCTGAAGGTTATTGAAGTTCTCTGCCTTTAGTCACTGTAAAGAACTAACAATCGGAACAGACCTAAAGCAAGGTAGAAATAAAAAAGGATAGGAAGGAGGAGGAAGGTAGGATCAGATATGGAAAAAGCATATTATGGTAAAACCCATAAGGCTAAAGGAACAGACTTCCAGTCAGTTGAGCTTCTAGCTGGAAGAAATTTCTTTGATTTTACACATAAAAAAGGTAGCTAAACTCCATTCTACTGAACCTGAGTAGCAAAATCTCATGTAAAATAAAATGTTTCCTGGATAACATGCAGCATATCATCTGTAAATACAAATAAAGAAGAGTTAATTTGAAAATACTCTCAAAAGATGTTATAGTACTATAAATACACTTAAAACTTACTTATTTATCCCAGTCCTGGTCAAAATTAAATTTGTTTAAGCAAAATGGTTGGGTTGTGATTTTGTTAAGCTTTTTAACCCAGAATAACAGGTTGAAGTGAATGCCCAATGCTTATACCAAAAAAATAGTGGATTGACAAGAATAACCCATAACCTGGATTACTAAACAAGTAATATTTAAATTAAAATTAACTGATTTTATTTGTAGTTTAATTCAGAATTTTGAATAATCAGATCAAAAAAAGTAAAGACAGCAAACCCATAATATCTACCAGATTTATTGACAAATACTTGAAGTCGGATAACACAGTTCACCTACAGGGGCAGTTCTAAAAGGATGATGAGGTTAGAACTGGCCACCTCTGGAACCTGATTGGACACCCAAGGTGACTGACAGGTCACTGTAGTTTGGAAAGATGCACGATAAGAGGAAAAGATGAAGACAGACGTATTATATTGTCCCCCTTTCTGTCCAATGCATTGCACGCGACATTCACATCTGTGATGGCAGTTTTTGGGGATGTAGCCAGGCCTTTTGGCTGGTCTCTCACAACCGCATTTTTGATCTGCAAGTGGCGTTCAAGAAGCAGAAAGAGCAGCCATGTAGAGTCTTAAAGCATATTAGTTTTTACCAGCATGTGCACATGTGAATAGAAGCCCAGAGGCAATCATTATTGATAAATGTTTGAGTCTTATAATAATGGCTAAAACATTACACTTATGAGACCAATCTTAGTTAGGGATGTATTGGGAGAGGACTTCCTGTTTAGACTCTTCTTCTGCTACCAGTTGTTGAATACAGGTGGATTCATCTGCAGCGCCGTCCACTGTTTAACGTAAGAGCTACATGGTTCAGCTGCACCATGTCAAATGGGGTGAATACAAATGGACATCTGAGACAAATAAAACAAAGTAATGTTGGGTTGTTACTCCCTAAATGCTAGTAAATAAAAATAAAGTTGAGGAAAGTCAAAGCTACATATAAAAATGCAGAGGTGCTACATTTAACTGCAACTAATATTGCACAGAGGCCTCATCAGAAATCTGATACCTGTCAGGATCTGTCTGAGTATTAGTTTGTGTTTTGTTCATTTCAAACCTGGTTTAGTCCAAATTTACTTTCTGTTATGTGTTATATTGTTAATTGGATGTCATTCCCTCTGTCTCCCTGCAGTCTGTTACACAGCTGTCCTGAGTTTCCCCTAATTATCTGGTCTTCTTCTTGATTGGTTCTCCCTGCTGTTCTGTGTGTATATGTTCCTTAGTTGCCTTAGTTCCCCTTGTATTGCTAATTTACCTTATGCCACGTAAGATATGTTTCTGCTTTCTGTATCTTGGGTCCTGGCCTGGTTTGATGTTCCCTGTCTGACCTGCAAGTGGAAGTAATATAAATCCTGCAACTTAACTGCATATGTCTGGGTCCGACGTCCTTCCTTTGCATTTTGGTCCTACCACAAACACTCATCCTGACAATAACTTACAACAAAGGTAAAGTAGAGAGAGAGTTGTCAAAAAGCCATGTTCTTCAGGTGCCAGGTTAGTTAAACTAACAGTTATTTTCTTTTTTAGTATACCTCTAGCCACGCCTTATAATAATCTAATACCACCACTGTCCACGTAGTAGTTAAAATGCTAATGTGAAGTGACTGATGTGGCAAAAATCACTGAACCTTTTTTTAAACCCATTTTTAGAATGTATCTACAGTGCTGCTTAATATTTTTGTGAGTATTTACAAAATAACCATTTCTACAATTCTGTTAAAAAAAGTTTACTCCACATTAGCTGGGGAACATTTCCTTTAACATTAAACTTTTTACTCAGGTTGCAGTGGAACACAGTTTGGCATTATATTTCATCATGCAGAATCTAAAGAAATACTCCCAGCCAGAAGCTTTACTGTCATAAGGAGTGTTCCTATAGGCCTATAGATACAAATGAAGGGCAAATTCAATGGTTTGTTTCCTGGAGAGCATGTCTTTAAAATATCAGTGTCTCAGTTTACTGCAGTTTCCCCAAGCTATGTAGTAGTAAACCAATTTCAGTTATGATTACTCAGTCTTGATCAAAAATTAAGTTTTAGCTCTGGTTAGTCAGTCAGTCAGTCATTTTCTACCGCTTATTCCATACACGGGGGAGCTGGTGCCTATCTCCAGCAGTCTATGGGCGAGAGGCGGGGTACACCCTGGACAGGACTCTGTGTAGTTTTAATATAAAATGGTTAGGTTATGACACTGATCCAGCATGTATAGTTAACTTTTCAACCCAAAAAACAGATTCAAGTGCGTGGTACACGTGCATACCGAAACTGATATGTTTGTTACAAACAGTAGTCCCATTACACAATGCTAAGAGACCAATACCAGGTCAAAGCAGACCAAAAAGTCCATCAAAATGCTACACAGGAAACACCAAAAGATGCAACACATGAGTAGCCAAATAAAAGAGCCAAAACTTTGAAAGACAGGGCCAAGTGTATCATCAATAGAAGGTGAGCATTAAGTGGTTGCCAGCAGAAGCTTGGATGATGCCCCTCTCCAGAAAGGTGTCACAGGTAGACACAGAGTCAGGCCAGGTGTAGCTTCTAGGAAGAGAAAAGAGAGAGAACATAAAGTTAAAAGCTGAAATAACA
>JAHUTJ010059366.1:0-15283 GCA_036250325.1 Characodon lateralis | reverse complement strand
CACACAGGTGGATTCTATTTATCATCATCAGTCATTTGGGACAACATTGGATCATTCAGAGATCCTCACTGAACTTCTGGAGTGAGTTTGCTGCACTGAAAGTAAAGGGGCCGAATAATATTGCACGACCCACTTTTCAGTTTTTTATTTGTTAAAAACGTTTGACACATCCAATAAATTTCATTCCACTTCATGATTGTGTCCCACTTGTTGTTGATTCTTCACAAAAAATTTGAATTTTATATCTTTATGTTTAAAGCCTGAAATGTGGCAAGAGGTTGAAAAGTTCGAGGGGGCCGAGTACTTTCGCAAGGCACTGTATGTCAATAGACATAAACCCAGGTTTCTAATTTTAGCAGAAATGTGTGGGTTTTGAATTATTTTGACTCAAACTGATGCAGATAATCTATGATGTGTGGATTCAATACCTAACCACTTAACTGCTGTAATGCACTTTTAGCTGGGTGTTTCAATAGTTCCATTAAAGTCCTTCAGATGATTGAGAATTTCACAGTAAGTGTTCTTACCAGCACGACAAAAAGAGATCCATTCTGTGCTTTATGATCTTCACCACATTGGCTCCCTGTAAATTTCACAAGTCAGTATGAAATACTTCTGATTGCACAAAGATCCCTCACCAGCCTATCACAAGTAAGACTTCCTTGTTGATTACTACCTGACCGGGACACTTACTGTAAAAATACAGGTTGACTTGATATCTCCAGAATTTCATGGACAAGGTGTAGAAGGCAGCTTTCAGGTTTCAGCTTTAATTTTAAAACAGAATATGCTTCAATTTATAAACTAACTCAATGATCTGCTCACTTATTAACAGTTTTAATACAAGCAGATAATTTGCTGAAGAACAGATGACCTTAGCCGGAGAGATTTTGTCTTCTGACTTTTGTCTAGTCTTGGTATCAGTGGACAAGCAGGAACTCTAAGCCATTTTGTCTTTTCAGCTTTATGTGGGCGAAGACATACTAGTATTTGTTGAGAACACATACAACAAAGAGAGAATTCTCACAGCTACTCAAACCCACAGTTAAACTTGATGTTTTCCTTACTTGGGCTGGTAAAACCGAACATGCATGAAATCTGCACCAAACATATTAATGCAAGTTTTTTAGATTTATTTCTATTGCTTTAGCATTTTGTTGTTAGAAATTTTAGGAAGGTAGAGGTGCATTTAATCAAATGCTGTAAGCTAACTGTTATTTTACAAAATTTGCATAAAATCAGTTCCTTATCACTCTCTGAGTATTATTGTTTATAAATTGTAAAATAGCCTGAAAATTACAAGTAACATTAAAATTTAAAGTCTAAAATAAGTGGTTGTGTTTGAAAAACCAAATACATCCATATCAAACTTGTTGCTTTTGCTTTGGTGCTGTGACACCGCATGAAACAAAAAGCTCCTGTGGACTGGATCTACAGAATGGGCTTTTATGTCACACCCAACAAATCAAGTCAGGATACAAGAGGACTGCACTGAAATTTAATGCCCTTGATTTAATATAAATTATCTGCAATGTGGTGTCCATGAACAAAATGTATTGAATTGAATTGGCTTTCAATAAGAGTTACATGTTGGCTTTGGCTGTGAGCTGTGTTTCTCAGTTACAAGTCAGTCATTTTGGATTTCACCCAGGGGTCTTTCTCTTTGTTGTCCCCATGTTCTCATTTTGAAATCCTAAGTTTTCTTCACTAGTCCTCATTTTTACCAAAGTCCAAACATGTGTGTTAGCCAGCATAATGACTGGAAGGTTGTGTGAGTATGTTTGGGCTTGGTGTTTTGTCTTGTGTTGACCATTAAAAGCACAAGCAAACTGTCTCGGGTGTAGACCTGTCTCCTAACTGGTAAATGGTGGATCCTCCTTTTGGAGGATTTCTAGACACATCTCACTAAGAGTTGATATGTTTGGACTATATTTTCCTCCTGGTTTTGGAACGCCTTAGGATCCCCAGAATTATGTCTGGGTTTGACTCTATTGGACCTTTTATCCCTGTAATGTGATCTCAGATAAGCGGATGGATGGATGGATGGATGGATGGATGGATGGATGGATGGATGGATGGATGGATGGATGGATGGATGGATGGATGGATGGATGGATGGATGGATGGATGGATGGATGGATGGATGGATGGAAGGATTGACTAAACTAAACTGAACTGTTTCCAAACTATTTCTGACCCTTTAACAGCTCACTATGATGTACTAAAATTAATTACAAGTGAACATGTAAATATAAAGGATGATAGAAGTATCCTTTATTGTCCAACAGTGGGGAAATTCAGGCATACCAGCAGCAAAGTGAAAGACAAATGGAAGCATGCAGAAATACACAAAGGCAAAAATATAAAAACAACATATAAGAATAAGAAACTAAACAAATTTACAACATAAAAATGATATGAAGGTAGCTAACATATATGTATGTTTCTGTGTCAAACAACACTGACTTTGATATAAAAGTCAACAACTATCAGAAGAATGCAATGTCCCCGACAGGTTTTAAGATGGTAAAAAACATCTTCTTTCAGGTCAGCTACTGTACTCAGCACCTAAACAGATATGTGTTCATGATTTTGGCAGTTTCAGATTCCTGGACACCCTCTTGCTTTGATACTTAACCTTCTTTTCCCATCAGTTCAGGGAATTTTCTTGCTTCTTGATAAGATGATTTCTGTGCTGAGACAAAGCCTTCTGGGACCATTGCTTAGTGATGTTTGTGCAAAGACTTCAATAGACGTCACTCTGCCTGGACCTGCTGTCGCTGTCTTTGTGGGTGTATGTGGCTGTTTGTGTGTGAACTTGTTTCTCTTCCTCCGCACATTCCTAGAGAGGTTTGACAGCAGCTCCCCAAAGACAACGTCCCTCTGCTCTCCTCTTTCCCATGCCATACGTTTCCCTCCATCTCTCACTTTTTTCCATCTTTATCCTCTCTCCTTTCCTGTCCTCTGCTCAGAAGCTTCAATCTCAGTAGCCTCCCCTTTCTCTCCTATTCTCTGTACTCCAATCTTTCTTTCCCAGCATGCATAGAGAATCCAACAGCGAGTTCTCATCTTTGACTTCGTTTGCAGTGACAGTTCCATGTGGAGTCTCACGGCTCCTTCTTTCTGAGACCAAACAATAGAATCTGTCATCCATCTGTGTGCGTGACTGTGAGTGCCCCCCGCCCTGTTCTGTGGGCTCATGTGGCCTTGTGTTTTGACTCGGGCTGATATATGGATTTTCCAATATTGGCCTTGAATTAAAATCAGATATCATCCAGCCAGAGTGAGCCACCAATAATATGTGGCTGGACCGTTGCAGACTGCAGCTCATCAATAAGATTTTATTATTTCATGCCAGGTGTCTGAGCCGAGAAAATACTCCTGAGTACTGTGAGGGGATTTTCCTTTTCATTTTGGAAAATCTGCCCCACCGCACAGCTGCCCACCTACATGAAGTGGCTATAAATAAGCACCCACATTACCCTGTGTAGCAGCTGGTCTCTCATGAGATTCAATAGAGAGGGATCACAGGAGAATTCCTCTTAACAGGCTCCAGGCCCCACATATCCAGTCATTTAAGACCAATCATTGGACTGGACTAAAACTTAAATACCTTTTAATAACAGCACATATCCCATATGGTTATGTGCTCGTGTGTTTAGGAGATACATGGCCTACAACTTTTTTCAAAGTTGTTAAAAAAAATTATGTGGATTTCCATAGACCTAAGATAAGGTCAAAAACATTTTACATTTGTGGATTATTTTAATTTACTCATCAAGTGTTTGCAAAATAGTTATAAATCCAGTATTGACGCTCTCAAATAGGAATCTGCCAAGTAAATTGAAGTTTACAAAAAAATGTTTTGTTTTTATAGATTAGGATTACATTCAGACATTACATTTGATTAGATTGACTACTTGTATTTTTAAATGCTTTGTCAACTGTAATGTTTCAGTTAGAGAACATATGTAAAAAAAAAAAATCCATTTTATACTGATCTGACATTTTTATACTTTTAAATTTAAATATACTTTTTAAATTGTAAGGATTATCCTCTGAGGGCTTTTAGTTAGTAGAATAAAAGAGTGCACATGACTTGGTGTCATTGGTTGCCTTAAATTTAAGAATTTTCAGTGACATTTGAAACAGAAAAAGAAGATATGGGAGTAGACTGAAAACCATTTTAAAAGTATAGCTAGCTACACATGATTAGCTAACAAAACAAACACCTTGGCTGCTGCTGCAACTATCTTGAGCATACATAGATTTGTTTTTATAGATATGCTTCACCTGAGTTTGACTGGCAGATTTATTGTACACAGGCACAAAGCTTGATGTGCAACTTCTAGCCTTGGAATCACTTATTAGCACAGATTCATAAATTCTGAGTCTTACAAATGGTAATCGGAGCCCATACAATTGGATATTGAAAGTGGTTAGCTTGCAAAGCTGGAGGGTAAATCCACCAATCACCTGGAAAAGTCAGATAACATATTCCTTGTAAAGGCAGAGGATTACATGAGCAGGTGATAGTGTAACCATGGCAACACCTGGAACTGAAGGTGCTCTGACACCTTGCAGATGGGAGTTGGACTATCAGCTGGAATCAGGAGGTTTAATTGTCACCTACTTGAGGTAAGGGGCTAAAAAAATCAAAAGGCAGCTTAATGGGATATAGGAAAGTGTCAGGCAGGAACAAGATCCTATCAGCTAAAAGCTGGATTGAGAACGCTTGGTGTCTGAGCTCAACCTGCGTCGCAATGTTGGATCATGAGCTCAACAAGAAAACCCCTGCCATGAACCTACACAGGGACCAAGAGGCTTGTTAGTTTTGCAGGCACAAAGGCCACTAACTCTTTCTTGTCTCTTTCTGAAAGTATTATACTCAGTTTACCTGCGCTTAATCTTTCCTTTCTTTTTTTTCCTGTTAATTGTGTCCACAGCAGACAGAAAATAATCAAATATGGACCCAAAATATTGTCAGCTTAATATGCAGTGGCACTGTGAATATTTATCTGTAGATTTGGACTGTGTGTATAAAGTGTTCACCAAATCCAATTCCCAACAAACCTGTTTGTGCCAAGTCTGGATGTGCACATCTGTTTGCAGACTTGCCAGCCATACAGCCGATGAATAAAAGATGCCTCTGTTGATGTGTGACAATGAGATGGGCCATGCTTAATTAATATGTGAATGTGGCTTTGCTTCTGTCATTTTGCAGCAAAAGATAAAGTGTTTGATGCTTGAGAAACTCATCGACATTGAATACAATCAGCTGTTGTTTGATTCATTAACAAATAAAGGTTTAAGCTACGTTTGCATTGAGGAATACTGCCCGGCTCAATAAAACTGCATCTAGAGTTAATTTTGCAGAGGACGAAGAGCAAACCTCTGGATCCGATTAATAGCTAATCTCTCAGATTCCCCACAGAAAACTGCCTTCTGTGGAATTTAGAAACGTTGCTAAAATGTTCATTAAAATAAAATAATTTGTAGGTAGCATCATTTATGGATATCCTTTTTTTGTGAAAAAAATATATTGCTTTTCAAAAAAATATTTGTCCTCCTACAGAGTTCATAGGTTTTGTTTTTTTTGTCAGACTTAATGAATGTTTCAGATGTTCAAAATATTGTCATATCAGTCAAAGATGACCTGAGATAATATAAAACAGTTTTCATATGATAATTTCATTTATTGAGGGGATAAAAGTTATCTGAACCAACCTGGCACTATGTTAAAATAAAATTACCCCCCTTGTTTTACTATTAATTTGTAGATTAATCACATTTTTGTTTAGTTTCACTGTTATGCAACTTCTTATTACTGTCTGACTTGTAGATTGAAGAAATTACTTAAATATAGCCTGCTGGACAACAGGAAGTAGGCAAAAAGCAACAGGTCATGGCCTGATCAAAAGAAATGCAAGAGGAGAAACAAAGGCATTTGGGTTATACAGGACAATAATTTGAAGTGCCTCAGCAAGTTCACCTCTGAGTGGCTTAAAGAATTCTTTCAGTGCTAAAAATGAGTTAAATTCAATGCTAACCCACTGTGGAAGTAACTTTCATTCTGTGGAATATATTGTGTAACACAAAGAAAAGTGTTACACAATATAAAATAATTTTAAATAGCGGAAAACTGTCATAAGAGTTGATTTGATCCTTTTATTTTTAAACCTGTCCTAAGTGATTTTAACCCTTAGCTCTAAATGCCATAAACAGCTGGGTTACTCAGCTGCTCTGTATTTGTCTTATTTTTATAAAACAGCTTCAATATAAATAATTTTATTGTCATTAAGAATATACACAATGCAGGATGAAAAATTATTACAATGGCCTAAATAAAAAGTAAGTAAGCAAAAATGTGTGCATTAATAATCAAATATGTAATATGAAACAACATGAAGTAATAATTTACAAAACCCTGCAAAAGTATTTGTACCTCTTAATGTTGCTTGCTTCATCTATCACCTTGGGACGGTGACCAGCTTTTCCTTCCTTAGTTAAAAAAAAAACACAAAAAAACCTTCCCCACACCATTATTCTGCCACCACATTTAGAAAGGACCCACATGCAGGCAGAACGTGTGGTAGTGTGGTGAAGAGATAAAATTTAAAGGGAAAGTAAACTGAACTTCCAATGTCGATATGAGGGAAAAAACAGGCCATTGAATCACTGAACAAGAAATCATCAAATATGAAGTAACTGAACATGAAGTAAACAGAAGAAGCAGGAGAAGAACTAATAAAACCAGTGATAAAACCAGTAAGCTTATATGAAGAGGGAAGTGTGCAAAATGACATAGAATGCTGGTTTGAGTAATTAAGGAAAAATGTGGACCCGCTGAAGCAGAGGGAAAGCCGGGAGCTGATGGAAGGAGATTAATTAACCTAAAAGGAGCAGAACAGAGATACAAGAAAACCCAGGGGACATATGTAATAGAGATCTAGCAGTAAAAATTTAAAAATATACAAAGAACAGAACATATAAAAAAAAATGAGAACCATAACACAAGAACATTAACTGATAAGGCAAAACCTTTCTAACAATAATAAGCACAGGAAATTGAACTGAATGAGGCAAGATCTAAAGAACATAATTACAGCAAGGAAATGGTGAACACACAAACACAAAAGAAAACCAAAACCCAAACACCCAACCAAACAGAGTTTTGGATGTAGGCAGGATGTTTAATCTGCTAAATGACGTCTTATGGCTCTTTCAGCAGTGTTTTTCTCTTTCATGATACCCCGATTTGTTGAGTGCACAATTAGTAATTGTTTGTCACTTGAGCTATGATATCTCTGGGGTTTCTCCAGTATCAGCAGCCTCTTGGCTCCTTCCTAGTCTAATGCTCTTCTTACTAGACCTATCAGTTTAGGTATATGACCACGTCTTTGTAATTTCGCAGTAGTGCCATAGCTGTCCTTTTGTGGACTGGACAATGCTTCATGAGATGTTCAAACTAGAGTTGTAAGTTTAAATGGGCTCTGAACACAACTACACACCATACTTTTCACATTTTATACCAGTTTACAATGATATGCTATTTTGTGTTGGTTTATCACATAACATCCCAGTAAAATACAATGAGATTTATGATTGCAAGATTGCAAATGTTAAAAGGTATGAATATTTTGGCAAGGCACTATAAAGCAGAAGGTTGTACCCCTGCATACTGACTTTGTCTTGTAAATCCCAGCTGATTAATAGACTTTGAAAATTTAGATTAGACAAATATCATTTTCACAAATATATGCCAGCATTGGTGTCTATGGTCAAACTAGACAATATGGTTTAAACCAGAAATCCTTTGTGGGAAATCATTTTTGACAACATATGAGGCACTTTCATCCTGTATGTTTTCCAAACAGAATTGTGTAATGAAGATCAGAGTTTGAAGCTGATGTTTGCTCTAAGTGTCGTTTATAAGATCCACTCTGACAGATGTGTCTTTTTATTATCACAATTCTTGTGAGTATCACACCCACCTCTCCTCCCATGCCCATTTCTTTACCCCGAAGCACATTGTTGCTGCAGTGCAGAGAAAAACACCAGAAACTGTTATCAGTTCCTAATGTGACATTTTGAAGTTATCACTTGTTCTTCAGCTTTAGCTGCACCCCTTAAAATAACTTCTGCCAGGAACCTCCATTGGCTGCAAAAAGTACAGAATCTAAGAATAGTCTGCCTGTGAAGACAAATGTGAGATCGATCAGTGTTCTCTGCATAAAGGTGTGCGTGTATGATTTATACTAACTTGATTGTAGGTAGTGTATCTGCTGCTTGTGTGCATTTCTAAGCCCTGGTCTGTGCAAAATTTGACAAATGAGACTCCCAGTTGGCAAATGCACTGCATGGTGGGTAGTTTGTGGGAGTCTGGGATTTAACTGAAAAATTATTTGCGCAATGGAACGGCATGGGTACTTGCACTGCATGTTTCTTCACCTCATTGTGTCTGCAAGAGTGCACATGTTGTAGGTGGAATAATGAAGAGGATTATGAGTCACCAAGTGTTGTGATGAGGAGGAACAGATCGATAAATAAAGCAGATACGAGTATGCTGAGTACAGGAGAGAGGAAGAGGGGAGCGGTATAGAACAAAGTACAGCAGCTGGATTTTTGGGGAGCAAATGTGTGTGTGGGTGGCATAGAGCACAAAACAGCAAGTCTCAAAGAAGCATTTACTTTGTATGTCCTTTTTCATCATTTGAACAAACCTTACTTTTAAGTATCACACTTTTATTTTTATTCTTATAATGTATAATTTTCATGGCCACACCCTTTTTTCTTCTTAGAAGTTCTTGGTCAGATGAATTTACCCTGCAAAAGATAATTTTAGAAGACAGAGTAAAAATAAAGAGTTTGAGCCAAACAGACAGCATTCTAACATAGCTAGTGTGCCCAGACTCCATTCCCCTGTCGTAAAATCTGCTGTTGTCTCCAGAGACAAATAGTTTTTGATCTGATGAAATCCTCCAGCAGACACCCACAGAAACAGTGTAGACCTGACGGGCCAACCAAAATCAAAGCTAAAGCCTTCTTCTGTTCATTCTGTGGTTCCAAAAATAATTTTTGTTTGCATCAGCTGACATTTGAAGAATGAGTTTTTGATTTGTTTCAATCCATCTGTCTTTTTTATTTTTTATTTTTGCTACTTTAAAGCCCTTCTAGATGGACTTGTATTGGAAAGGTACTATACAAACAAAGTGAGTTGAGTTTTTTATTTCAGTCATCTCAGTATGAAACTTCTCAAATGAAAAGCTGATGAAAGGACAGCCAAGCCTAAAGTCTCTGCTGGACATCATGAATGTGGACAGACTGTCTGATGAACCTGACAGGGCCAGGGATTCTCTTCTCCATATCTCCCGCTAAAGCTATCTGCTGTCTGGGATTTTGACTTTAAGGCTCACATGTCTTCTGTGATCAGGCTCCAATTTCTACTTTAAACTGGAGATCAGTATTGTGTTGTTCTGTCTAACATCCTGAGAGCTTCATGAGATATTTAGTCACTAAACAGATTAATCCTAAGCAACGTTTCAGTAAATAGAATAATGTGCATGTTTGATTAAGGGAATCTTTCGAAAGACCCAGCAAAAAAATGTGGAATCGCGGATGTTGAAGGATCTTTACTCAAAGTATTTGCTTTATTTTTCAAATGATACCAGGAGCGACCAAACCAGTATTATATAGCTTAGTAACTAAAAACTGTATATTTGCTAAACAGGTAAAATTTGGAGAAACGTGTAGATTTCATGTTTTTTCTGCAACTTGGAAAGGATGCTGATGTCATTTTAGATTGGTCATTAAACAAAGTATGTGGCGAAACAAGTTGACTGGTTTAAACTATGGAGGAACAACAGACAAAATGGGATTGCTAGAAACTGAAAATGCTAGTGTCATGACCAGAATACAGTTCAAATTTTAAGCAAATCGCCTGTAATTTTAGATTTAATGCCATAAGACATGCTTATTCTGCAACGCTCATCAGTCAGCTGTTTTTGTTCGTGACATAGCTATTGGCTATTCTTCTACTGCAGCTAATTGTATGTGTGATCTTTCATCCTCAAGACCTGAAAACTGCCTTCATAGCTGTGTTCTTCTCCTAGATGAAGCCACTATAGGAGCTACTACTGCTATTAAGTTTTTACTTTAACATAGAAGGTAGTACTAGATCAGTGTTTCCGGATTATTATGTGTGTATGCTCTGTCTTTCAAATCCCCAGTCGGTCGTGGCTGATAGCAGCTCACACTGAGCCAGGTTCTGGTTCTGCTGGAAGTTTCTTCTTGTTAAACGAGATATTTCTTTTCCACTGTCACTACATGCATGCTCAGTATGAGGGATTGCTTAAAAGTCAACAAAACAGTGAAACTGTCCACTGTCTCTACATGCTCATCCAGGAGGAGTGAATGCTGCAAGTCACTGACTAGATGCAATCTGCAGGGTTTCCTTAGATAGAAAACCTTTTAACCAATTTGAATAATAAACTGAACTTTACTGCAATGTTTTATGTTTAAGGTCAATTAGAATATATGTACTGAACTTGGAATATATCTGCATAATTTGATTGATTTACTTCTTTTTATTGTGAAGTGCCTGGAGATGACATGTTGTGAATTGGCACAATATAAATAAACTCAATTTTGAAATTGAGAAAGCCAAGATGAATTTTATCTTGATTTAAAATTTTACAAAACAAGAACTTTCTTCTTTATAATAAGCCCATGAACATCTTTTGCTGTTTGCAGATTTGTTTGAGTTTTTATTTATTTATTTATTTTTTTGCCAGGAGTTGCTGCTGTGAAGTTCCTGAAAGAAGTTGTTCCTTAACCAATATTGTCATCTGCAGCTTCTAACACCACTTAGATCTGGATGTAGACCACACTATTAAGTAAAAAATGATTTTGATTAAACATGGTCCTAATAGGCTCCTAGTTAGTTCTTCAGGAGTTTATTAGGGAGCACGCAGAAGACTTCCACATTGATGTTGTGATGGTTCATTATCCTGACTATAATGTGTTGGTACCTAGGTGAAACATGGTGGATTAATGTGGAAACAGACTCACTGACTCATCATAAGGGCTAGCAAGCACCCGTGTGGTTTGGCTGGCAACAATTTGAAGCAATACTGATCACCCCATCCTCATGCTGGGACTGCTAGTTGACTTAGATTGGCTTCTTCATGCGCATAATAATGCATTCTGCCAGGACATGAATGCATGGGTGTACATAGGTTGGATCATTGTGGGAACAAGCTGCATGTTGATGGTGCAGCATAGCTTTCCAGGTACACTGATAATAGCCGAGATATACCTATTTTGAGAGTACTAGCATTATACCAGTGTCCTGGCAGTTTTTCCAAAATTGCAACAAAGAAGCAATGTTCTTAGTCATGCAGGGAAAAGTTCTCTCTTAATGCAGAGGTAAGGGGGCTTTAGCAAATAACACATCAAATGCAACCTTCATTTATACATTTATTGTTGAACTCTTTAAAGTTTGACCTCTTTATTTGCACTTGCTGTTTTGAGCTTAAATATGGCTCTACATCACCTTCTGCCAAAGCATCACAGTGTTCTCTTTCTTACTAGATTGACATCTCATGACTTGTCTTGCCAAATACATACTCACATTGCATGTTGTGCATAGTAAACAATAAAGCAAAATATATTTTAAGGGGTCAAATCTAGTCAGAGATCAACAGTAGCTGGCTATGACAATACAGTGATCTAATCAGATACATGTTTAAGTCAGTTTCTGATCATCCTTCTGGGCAGAAATATGACTACAAATGTTTTTTATTTTATTTTTTTTTTATTCTTGATATATGTGTAATATGCATGCAAATAGTCCTGCATTGTAAAGCTTGTATTGACATAAATCTTGACATTTGTCATTCAACTCTAACCAGCTTTCCACATAGTGCAACCTGTTTAGTTTGTCTATCGTATGCATGGAACAGCTCAACAATCTCGCAAAATGTTTGCTGCATAAACAGTGGTTTAAGAGAGCTAATCCTCTGTAACGAAAGGAATAGACTATAAGCCCTGACGTTTTAGCTTGCCTGTATCTTATAATAATCCAGCATCTAAGCCACAGGGAAGGTTAATCAGCACGATCCGATACTGTTCGTCTGTATGTGAGAGAAAATGATGCAGATAAAGAAGTTTTACAGTTTATGGAGGTCAGAAGTACCAGATTCATTGTTTTAGCCAGATAACTAACCAAATAAATATGAATAAAACTGTACAGTTCATTGTAAATTATAACTAAGGGCTTGGGGAAATGACAACTACAGACTGAGAACAATTTTTTTTTTCAGAGTAATTTATGCTGTTTCAATATAATGGCTTATTGAAAGGAATGTGATTATCTCTAGTTTGGCTATCAGCTGTAAACAATTTTTTTGCTGATTTCCTCATTACATAAAAAAGATATGAATTAAAAATTTTGAAGGAGTGAATGCTGCAGACCAGTGACTCGCTGCAATCTGCTGGATTTCCTTAGATAGAAAACGTTTGAACTAATTTGAATATTTAACTGAATTTGACTGCATTGTTTAATAACTAGGATCAATTGGAATGTATGTACTTCTGATTAAATTGACTTGACTTTGCCTTGAGACAACATGTGTTGTGAAATGGTGCTATATAAATAAACTGGATTGAATAAAAAATTGGGCAGTTTTCCTGTCTTAAATCTTCAAATAAAAAACAATTACAAAAATTTTAATCACAAATATTTCTGTGAAGTAACAACATAATCCAAAAATGATTTATGTACTTTATCAGCAGGAAACCTTACATTTATCTACACATCTTCAGCTTAATATGTTAAATATTGAATTAGATCCTAAATGTTAATTTTATATTTAGCTAATAAATGACTTAAAAGAAGTTCCCAATGCCCCACAAAGAAAGCCACAAACATGCTGTACAATAAGTGTGTAAATAAAGGCTTTTAAGACTAGAAATTACACTTTGATGGTAGAAAACTGATTTTTCTTTTGTTATGAAATCACAGAGTAAAGACCTTTACACACCAACTCATATTTTTCATATATTGATAGCAAACTTAAACTTTAACAGCTCATCACATGTTTTTGTATTTGCTTTATGTTTCTAGGATGTATTATTAGGTGATGCTGTAAGTAATGTCACAGCATCACCTCATTACACATCTGATGTTCCTTCAATTGACTTGTCATGGCAGCACCAGATTAATTTGTCATGCTGAGAAATTCCCTGCCAGGAAAATAACAAATTTATCCCTCACTTATGTCACTTTGTAAGTGCTTCAAAGGTCAGCAGGAACCAAACGGTAAGAAAGTCTCATACAACACTATGCTAACGCTCTGTCTGTGCTGATAAAGATTCCCTCCCATTGGCTTGCTAAACTCTTAAAGTGGCTGTCAGGATGAAACTTAGCTCAGTTCTGTGCCTTTTCTTTGCCTCCACCACTACTGGTGTCGGGTTCTTTTTAAATGTTGTGTCTGAAATCAATCATGAATAACACAGCACTGACCTCTCTATTCTACCCACCAGCCACCTGTAAACAACAAAGACACACAGCAACCAGGTTGTGGCGTGGCACACCTAGTAAAGTAATGAAATGGTATAACTGCAGTACTATAGCATAACTTAAGCTTTATCTCACTGTGAAAAAGAGATGGAATAGCAGGGATGCATCATGAATGGTAATGATATATCATTTAAACATGATACCACATACTTGCATTCATTGCATAACCTTTTTCTCTGTCTGATATTAAATCACACTAGTTTTGTTCTCGTTTTAAGTCAGTTAGGATTTGCAAAAATATTAAGAGATAATTTTTTGACTTTCACTTACAATTCCTTAGTATTTTGTTTGACTGGGGTTTGACTGGGGTCTTTGTCCCTGTGGAAGACCCATTTATGCCCAAGCTTTATGTAACTTTCTGCCAGCTGTCTTGAGGTCTTGCTTCAATGTTATGTTCCTTCCTCATGATGCAATTTAACCTTGTTTGTGCACCAGTCCTTCCTGTGACAAACAGCCAATAACATGATGCTATCATCCCAGCACTTCACATGTGACATGGTCTTTTCAGACATGTAAGCTTCCTCCTTTTTCCTACACGTCATAATGCCCATTATGACCAAACACTTCCAATTTAGTTTCAATGCACCACAGGACATGTCTCCAGATATTAAGGTATTCGTAAGGCTTTAAGGCTTTTTGGCCTTTCAGCCTTTCTGGGTTTTTGTGTTGCTTTTAAGAGTAATGGCTTCTTCCTCTCTGAGTGGCCTCAGTGTAGAACTTGTGTTCACTGTGGATAATGAAACTTCCCTACTTGAGCCTGCATCTTGAAAAGGTCTTTACTTCTATGGTGTTTTGTGCATTTCACACTAACACCTGTTCATCTCTGGAACGCAATTCAATTCAATTCAGTTTAATTCAGCTTTATTTATATAGCGCCAATTCACAATGCATGTTGTCTCAAGGCACTTCACAAAGGGTTTGGAATGGTGCGGGGTTGTTGGGCAGGTTAGAATAAACTACTAAGTGTTAGAAATTGGCCATTTTAGATTGGGCTATGTGTAGGAGTACTAAGTAAAATAATAAACTGATAAAGTTTTTCCATCTAGAGCCCACTTGTGGCCATTGTTATACTAATGTACTGTACTGTATGTACGAACTTGGAAATAAAGCTGATTCTGATTCTATAACCACAAGGATTGGGGGTACCTCTGTCTGTCAGACTGATTATAACCGTTGGAAAAGGGAAGGGGTCACACAGGTAGCAGAAATGGAGGGTGTGTTTGCACCTCAACCATAACTGAGCCGGTTTAGGCTAGACCTGACTTCCCCTTACGCCATCCAACAGGGAGGGAGGAAGGCAGAGGTAAAAATAATTGGAGATTGTTGTTTTCTGTTGCATTGTGTGAAAAGTGGGTAACTTTAAGGGCTAAGTCAATTCAATCAAATCATATAGATTTCAAGTCAGGTACATACATTCCAATTAATCCTAACCATCGAATAGTTCAGTCATATTCAGTTATTTATTCAAATTGGATAAAAAGTTTTTCTATTTAACCATCCTGTTGTCCTCATTTTCTGTATACATCCTGTGTCCTCTGGGTCAAAATGACCCTTCTTCACTAAACCCCCAATATAAGCAGCTGAATTGAATTTTAAACACCAAATTTCATCTTGCATATTGTCATTCAGCTCAAAATGTGTGAATACCTGAGTTTTCCCTCTTCACTTGAATTTCTATAGCTTAAGAAAAGAAAAAGAAAT